>SRHC01003065.1:1262259-1280314 GCA_004794325.1 Pomacea maculata
CTGCCGGGTACAACACGTGAAACATTTCACAAAAAGCACTACAATACTTATATATGATCATAAATTATTCATGACTATCCACTGTTATAAAGTATAGTTGTTTTAATGGCATCTTTCACTTAACTTTATTAAGACTTACTTCAGAAATCGGCGGTGTTTCACTTGAAGATGGACGTACAGTTCAAAATGTCCGCGCGCAAAGAACCGGCCGGTGTGACCGGGTACGTTGTACCTTTGACCCCGTAGCTACACGCGGCGAAGGGGAAGAGAGGGGGTTAGGGTTAGCGGCTGGAGGGATGCGACACGATCACGTGGCTACCAAATCGAGAGCGGCTGAAAAAAAAAAGCGCGATGGACGCGTCAGTTTAGGATCGAATTACACGCTTCCCATCCCAAAGTCTCACTTCCCTATCGGGGCCGTTCAAACACCCAAAGCCCTTGCAGGCTGGGAGCGTGCCCGAGATGAGAAACGAACTCTTGGCAGCAAACGTTCACTGTATTGGTGACAGGCGCTAACCGTTGCGCCACCGGGCCGCTCTCCCGAAGTGCGAGCAAGGAAGCCAATCGCTCCTTTGTGAACAGATAAGGCATAAGCACACACATAGGGACAGTACAAAATATATGTTTATTGGCGGTCACTATAGATATGTGGCCTGTGGTCAGCCAACACAAAAGAAGAAAATATTTGCCATGCAAGAGATCGATAATATGAGCAACCAAACAAATCATTAAAATAAAACAAATCAACGGGCACCTGCGAAGCCCAGCAACGCACAGGGGTGCAAGTACTATAGTGGAACGGGTACAACAGAAAACATCCCTTCCCCCGATCACCGTCTTGAAGCAACACGCGCCGTGGCAAAAAAACTACATGAGCGAGAAAGGGCCGATCGAGGGTTCGATCAGCTGTAAGGTCACCAACTGTAAATGTGTGAGAAAGAAATTATTTCAGTATTTATGCATATTGCTAGTACGAGTAATATCTGAAATTGGCCTTACGGAAAGTTGTTAAGAGTATGGTTGACTGATCGATGACAAAAGGGCGCATGGGTGCAACGAATGTCACGTGACGGTGCAGACGTTAAGTGGGTCACAGCTTCTGTCACCCTCTGGCGTCCTCCAACTTAAAATGTACGCCTTGTATATACTGGGTCTCGTTACAGTACTGGGCACAGGTGAGTGTTGCAGTTACGGCCGATTTTACTGATATACATGTGAAGTATCGGTTTGCAGAAGGAATAGCAAGGTGCAATGAAAAAATTTAAACTGTTCCGTTATTGCCGCTATGTATGCAGATTTGGGAGGGGGGAGGAAGGTGTGCAGGTAAGGCTGCCTACGATACGTAGCAGACCACAGGCTGGCAAGCAAATTCCATTTCACCGAAACGAAATTTCAAGTCTTCGACAATCAGCAGTGGATGTGTAGCACTTCTTTCGCTAAACATAGATCCCCCACCCCGCCCCAAGAAAGTACGTTTCCCTGACGATTACCTCCCTTACACATCTAGCCCAATTTTTACTTTCTGCAAATCGTTTATTTCATTTATGGCAACCTGTATATCGCCATACTGCATAGAATGGCAGAATTACAGCCATAAGGAACAAATTCTTATGTGTATCAGAGCATGGGACAAAAAATTAGGACTGATTAACTGTCAGATTCCTGACTCTAGCATGAAGTGTTACAAGTGTTATTGTAGGCAAGTATAGTAATCACTGTGTAGTTATTATATAGCTTATAGCTATGATGTGATGTGACACGCTATACGCCAAGAAACCAAGGCGGATGTAAAGAAAATCTATTACAAAAGGCCATAAATTTCTTTACATTTCAGTTTGTAGTTCACATGAAATATATATTATAAATGAATTGGCTTTTTCTGACACTAGGGAAGACCGAACAGTTAAACAGTTTTTTGTTACTCTATTTTCAGAACTGGTGGTAAGTGAAACAGTTCAGGAATACATTTGTAGCCAGAAGTTTACAGGCAGCAGGATAGACTATTCAAAGAGGAAATGCATAGAGGAGGAAACTACAGGCTGTGTTAACCCCTTCCCTTATAAGACCAAGGAGGAGTGCTTGTTGGATTTTCATGGTTCGTAGAACAATTCCTATCGTTTCCTTCCTTAAATTCGTCACAAAATCATTAGACTTTGTGTCACCATACACAGAACTGGCAGATGTCTTCCATGTACTATCAAGACATGTTGTGAAACATTTGGCATTTCTTAATATTTTTCAAATTATACGATTCAGATTGCAGTGAACACTTTGATAGTAGAAAGGAAGCATCAGCTCTATTTCTGTTTATGAAAACATCATTATTTTTCAGGCAAAGGCAACATCTGTGAAACTACAAAACCATGTCAGAATGGAGGAACCTGCCTGCCAGTCACCTCACCCGTGAAAGGGAGAACATTCAAGTGTGACTGCTCTGAAACTGGTTATTATGGCTCCCGCTGTCAGAGAAGTACGTAAACATCTTTATGTGATTGCGTGAGAGCATTTTTCCTGCTGATTATATATTTTAATTTAACAATATAGGTCTACAAAATTAAGTCTTTGCTGAGCATGAAAACGTACAGGTATTATGCCCACATATTCAGAGGCAGCTATTTGTCAAACATATAGGTTTATTTGGTTTCTGAACTGTAAATATAGTTTTATGGTGGTCTCTATATCTGAAACTGCTTAACATAGTCTGGTGTGATGTCATACATACCCTCCCTACAATCACTTGCTAAAATGTCATTGTCTCTCACTGCAGAATGTCCAGAGATGAAGAAGTTATCAAGAAATACACCCCTGCAGACAGCATGTCTTCAGATTGGTTAAAAAGCATGTTGGGAAGTTTCATGATATTTTTTTTCAGATTTGCATTGTATATATTTCTCCCACAATGTAGGGTTTAGTTCCCAAAGATATGCATCTTGTAAATCCCACAAATAAAGTATTTTATGTATATATAAATGTTTACCTTTCACAAGTTTTAGGCAATGCATTATTTACTCATGATTTGCCATTTCAGAAATGAGGATTTTTAGTCTACATATGTTTACATTTGTACAAACTGATATTGATAGTAAAGGAGTCAAAAGTCATTTTGGTGTCTATTCCACAAATAGTTTGATATAGTATAAACAAACTTTCCTACAACTGGAAGTCATGCTGCCCACATAAATGCTCCAAAATTATCACATACAGGAGTACCTTTAAATACAACCTACTTTAGATGCTGCTCCAGCTTGGGACTTTAATGCTAACATCAGTAGATGACAGTGTGAGCCAAAAAGACAAGCTATTTTTGATTTATGAAAGTATGTGCAGACAAGAAGGCATGAAAAACAGAACAGGGGTGGGGGGACATAAGGAATGAAGGTTGTCATCTATGCCTGTTGCCTCTTCTGATGTTGTTATGGCATTATAACAATAGAAAGCAGCAGTGTAACTACAATGTTTTCGTTTGCTCAAAACATAAATGGAAAATAAATTTATATGCTAACTTGTTTCAAAAGCTTGTCGGGATGAACTAGTCAATAAAAACTTTTCTAATTTATTAAAACAAACCTATATTATCATCATTTGCACATTTTCTTTTCTTCACCATCAAAAACACAACTCATACGTTTATTGCTGAAAGAAATCCATGCGGCAATGCAGTAATTTGGTTCCCCCTACTCCCCTTTTTGCTTCTTAAAATGTGAACATCAAGCTCAGAACAAAAGGGAAGGCAAATCTTATTTTATATTTTGCATATTAACAAAGGTCCATCATGGTAAGTTAATGCAAAAGGTAGTAGAACAAACTGAACACTAAAAAACAACTGACAACCCTTTTAAACTCGTTGCTTTTTACTTACAAATATTTCCAAAATGACAACTTCTAAAGAGACTTTGCAGTCATCCACTGTATGTGCAATTTCCTTAAAAAGCATTCAAATCTCATAATAAAACCTGGGTTACACATAATGTCTTTTGTAAGTCATGGAAAATCTACACTCCACAAGCTAAGTTACTAATGTAAAAGTCTTACTCTTAACCACACAATGCATTTTTCATCCGATAAAATCTGAAACCCTAGACATAACTTTATTAAGAATGTAGATGAGGATTTGCCTGAATGCACTTTTGAATGCATATAAATGAGACATTTTGAAACATTTCTTACAACTAAAAAAAAAAAAAAAAAAAATTTGCAATTTCACATTTTATACAATGCATTTCTTCTACCATAACCAGTATTCTCTAAATAAATAATTCTGCATAATGTACAAAGAAGTGTACAAGTCACATCTGAAAAAGTAGGATAAGTTTTACCAAATTTGAAGTTCAGGACTTTTGTGTATTCAGCAATACCCACATTTTAAAATAATGTTAAATTACATGCCACAGAATAGCCTATATATTTTGGAAATTCTTTTCAGTCACTCAAACTCACACGTGCTGGGGAAGAGGTAGAAGAGTCTAGATTGAACAGGACAAATGATATAGTCAAGCTGATCTTGTGTAAATAGAAATGACAGACAAAAAAAGAAAAAAGATCAACACAAAATTATGGGTTAAAGATTAAATACCGGTTAATGATTAGACTGTTCTTAAACTCCCATTTAAATGCTGTAAAATAATTATTTGTAAAAAATACAAAACATCCTTTAGACAAGCTGTTGTGTCACAAGTGCAAGTTTGCTGTCAGTGCTCAAAGTGTTAATACATTCTATTGTTTTGAAAAACTGAGTCTTGCTATCGTGTACAGCTCTAAAAAGGGGTCAAATGTTTAGATAAGTCAACTCGAGGGAAGACTAGTATTTTTGAAGCCAAATGTCCTAATGTTTTATGCTAGCTATCCTAGGGAGGATGTAACACAGGGCGAATTGCCTGTAAAAATTTTATAGCTGCATTATTGTCAGAAAGACTTGGTGCAATTTTCAAAATGTACAGTATCACACAAATTCAGTTATGGGTTGATCCTAAATAAACAAGGTTGCTCTTCAAGAAATATTCTCTTTGGAATCAATAAAGCTATAAAATAATACTGGACGTATTCTCAGAAATAATTTTTTTTCTGCATTGGCATGCAATATAAACACTGGGTATTAAGAAAAATAAACTAAACTGAAAAAGACTAGTCACAAAATATTTTTAAAAAACCAAACCAACCCAGTTTTCCATCTTCCAGACAAGTTGGCAGCAAAAATTTTACATCAAAGCTGAATTCTTGTGTCTAGGGTAATAAGTTTGAAAAACAGGATCGGGGTTTGTTTGTGTGCATGTGTGGGAACTCTTACATCAATAACATGAACACAATTTGAACTGCATAATTATGCTTTCAACTTCACCAATGGTGGCTATCACAAAATTAGTCCTTTATATAACTATGTGAACAATAAGGAACACAATGCACATACATGATGTCAACATTTTGTGTTACTTTTGGCTGCACCTTTTGCACACCAGCCTCCAAACACTTTAAAATTTACTTCAATATTTGGCAGTGACAAGTCAGTACAAAACTTTACTGTTGCCGAGAATATTAATGCACAGCATCCAATGAATGCTAATAATCCTTACTGCAATTTAATGTCTTCGGTGAAGATCATGGTGCGACAGCAATATGAAAACACAGAAATTGTGTCTTCACATAGTGTTTTATAACTGACATCAATAAAGGGTAGCACGATAAAGTATATATTCATGCAATAAGACATGAAACAACATAATCATTAATCTAGCTGCATAGAATCAAAGCAAGATAGTCATTGAATCCAAGACAAAAGGTGAGGAAACTTTTCAAGTAAACATTCTTTTAAACACCTGAAATTATCAATAAACCTTATTTTTCACTTGATTCAACACAGAACAGTTAAGAATCGATTCAATAAATCAGTTACATCTGAGATAAAACAAGATATAGCTGCTACTTCAAGTAATTTCCTTTTGCAAATTCTTATCATGACTTTTGCATTAGTCATCTTAAAATTAGGATTGCAACACCACAATATGTGCACACACAGTATGCAAAATTCTGTGATGATGGAATTTAGGAACATAGATAATACTTTCTACATTAGTTTTTCTCTGGCTAATGCCCACACAACCAACTATACCAAACAAATAATCTTTGTTGTATAGGCCAATCAAGGGGGTATTATAATCTAACATGTTATTTCAAAAAAAAAAAAAGCAATGAATTTATATAGTGCCATATCCTGGTCCTAAGGGCAGTCTTATGGTGCTTTAGAATAAAAATGTTTCAGAAATAATCTTTGAGTGTTGGCATTTCTAAGACCATATTCTTTACAAAATTATTTCTCAGCACTTTTTAAGCTAAATAATAACATTTCTTAATAAGCTAACAGGGCTAATTTATTTTTGGAATGCAGCCATACTCCTCATCAAAGCTTTACTGCATTATAAAGAACATCCATTTGCTTTGCCAAGCTGGAAAATTAACTGGTTCCCACATTCTAACAAAACATGAACTTTTTCTAATAGCACATTGATTCATTTTAACAGCTTGAGATTAACTTCACATAAAACTATTCTTGTGGTCAGCACCATCGTTAACTCAATCCAGGATGTCAGGATGTATCAATCTTGGTTGAGTCAATGTAAAACTGACCCTAAAAGTCATGGCCTGATGTTCAGTTTTTATCTTTTCTTTTCGCAAGCAAGGGGGATGGTTACAAGGTAACAAATAGTAACTGTTAACAAACAAAATGCACATCACAGCCTAGCCCTTATCCTAGCCTCTGAAAACTTTGCACATAGCAAGAGGTACATTCCTTCACAACATACCCTTTTATTTAGACAGGCTGTTATCCATGTATTTACAATACATCCTTTTACAATATCTTTATCTAATAACATGCACAAGCAAACTAAACCACCTAATACCAACAAGCATGGCAGACAAGAATTAAAAATGATGCTGTAATCAATCCATCAAGTATTTGATATCAGTAATTAACCCTTTTACCCCCAGCTGCCATTAAACACATGATTGACTGGTAATATATCTGGCTAATGATCCAGTTTAATGTTTGCAGGGGCATTTAACTAACAACTGCAGGAAACATCTAAATTCAATTTTACAAATAAAAAGACTGCATTTTAATTACATTGCAAATAATTTTAATAAATGAAGTGTCTGTTCAAAAGAACAAGTTCTATCAAAGCCCTACCTAACACTAGCAAAAACATACATTTGATAATAAAATGTACAGACCATGGACAACAAACACTGAAAGAAAACCAGCATTTATTATCAAGATAGCAATGCAGAATCTAGTCAAGTTTCACCTGCAAGACACGAAAGGAATGTGTATGTAAAATTACAGATGAAAATTACTGTGAACCATTAAAAACCATATGAAGATTAGACTAATTTGAGTATCCTTTTTTCAGTAACAATGGTATACAAGCCATTCTGTAATGTGCGTGTGAAATAAAGATGATTGCTCTTGCTGGTGGAGTGGGTGATGAAGTTCAAGGAATGGGTAATAGACTATGAGGCCAATGGGAAAAAAAGGAAAAGGAAGATAGGATCCACAGCAAATCTGATATTTGCAGAATAAATGGTGTGTGGGAAAAGCCACCATACGATCCCTAGCAATGTCATGTGCTGATGTGCTGTCACCTGCATGCCAGTTTGTGCAGAAAACGGCAACCCCAAAATTTTTTTTAACGTTTTTCCACTGTAAAGCTTTGAGTCTCCATGTTTTGTCCCCTTTCCCCCCTCGAGATCAGGCATGCAGGTTATTGCTTTAATTCAAGTTTTAATATTTGTAAATATTTTTCTTTGCTGTTTGATAACAAGGAATGTGTCTTCAGCTCAAAGTATATATTTTTTAACTCAGTGAATTATTTTTGAAAAAAGGTCATCCAATGCAAATTTGAATTAAGAACTCATGAGCAAATAAACCAGGGTAAAAGCAAGACCAAAAAAAAAAAATGTGGCTTGCACTACATAGGCACATGGCTGAAGAGATAGGATACAGATTCTCCATTGTGAGTGCGTCGAATAGATTCAGCCAGTATCATAGAGATGTCCAAACACTGCACAATAAAAACACGCAGAAACATAACATTTTCAAATTAAGTAACATAAACTAAATGCCATTTGGTAAAGTAACTAAAGCCCAAATTAAAAGAATAGAGAGAGAGAAAAAAACAAAAACAAAAACAAAACTAAAACTGAGGAAACTTAAGGAAAAAAAAAAAGTTGTACACCTTGTATATTCATTAAGTTCAAATACACCTGTGTGTATAACCTTCATAAATGAATGATCAGAGTAGCTTACATAATACTTTACAGATATAACAAGGGCTTGATATATAAAATAAAATCTATCTTCTCAAACAAACAAAAATTAGACCTGGACTACTGAAGAAATTTGCTGAAATGACAGGTCAGTACTCTAAATTTCTAGAAATATATTCTGCTCCTTTACTGCTTCTCAGTAAATGGAATCAAGATATTAGATACTTCTTTTAAATTTGCGGAACCATAAAAGTTGGTGAACTGAAGCATCTTTTTAGCTGCCCAAATTACAGGCTATAGTGCTGAAAATTGTTCTGAATTGAAAGGTTTATATCAATTCAGATGAAAAATGTTCTCTCATCCATTAAACAATGCCTCAGGATGTTTCATACACTACATTTGCAAAGTCCAACGAAGGGTGCTGCAAGTTAAATGTTTTTATTGTTTTCCCATTCTGCTTTAGCATGTCATAAACTTCAACCAAAACCTTATGATGCACCTTTCAAAAGTGATCACCATCCAGCGAAAAACATTAATAACAGATCAATTGGATAAAGTGCTTATTTTTTTTGTAATGGCACTAGAAATCTCAACCTTATATTCTCTCACAAGTTAAAGCTTTTGCTTTCAAAGAGAGGAAACAAATTTGAATACGAACAGTTTTATTTAAGAAGTGGAAACATGCATTTCATTGTGGGTGAAAGAGTACAGAATGAAGTCTTCAATAATATGGGCATTACAAAAAAATTGAACAAAGCCTGGGCTGCAGTTCTATGAACTACCTGGATGATTTCATGTCAGGCAAAAAGTTTTCACACAATTATAATGCCTTTGAGTCCGAGTCTTCTTTGAATGCCTATGAAATAAATCAGACTGCTCGTGAACAAATGGCTAAGAGGTGTCTAATCATGCAAAGATAAAAACTATAATTCTAATCACAGATTCACACTTTCCAGCAATAAAACCAAACCCAGTGGAGACTGAATATATAACTACTGAAACCAGATATTTGAAAGTTGGGGTGGCCTTTCTTTTTATATTAAAAGTAACAATCCCTCAGAAATTGGAAATTACCAAAATTACGTTTTTTCTGTGTAAAATGCACACTTGTTATCACAATCTGCAAAAAAAGGAAGTGGGGGGGTTAATAAGCAAATATCTTAAAGTGGTCACAGAGACAAAAAACTATATTACAATGCAAAATGAAGCCATCAACATTCGTGCAAAACAAAGCAGTCTAAGAATCAAAGCTTCCAGATTGTTTTTTTTTATTAAATTTATTAACTGGTTCCAAATTTATAAAAAATTCAAAATATATGCTCACTGAACATTAAGGGTGTTGTATAACAATTTTTTTTTTAATGTTTGGATCACTCAAGATATTAAAGCACAAGAAGAAAAATAGTAAAATTTTAATCCTAGGCAAGAATCATGAACAGACCAATGCACTACCAAGTATGTCTTCCTTTGAAAATAAATTATGATTGTGTGCATGAGTTAGCATTAATGATGACAATGCATGCTGATTCCATTAATTGTAGCTCTTTTGTTGACACAAGGAAAAGTGCTGGGAAACTTCTTTCACAAAAATGCAGACTTCCTCTGACAAAGCTGACTGATAATCCATGCGTGATGAAAAATCATGCCATGCACCATCTAACACTTGAAAGCCAAAAATCTTCACAAAAATGGCTGAGAGGATTTGAAGTTCCATGCTGGACCACGTTAAAGAGTTAAAGCGTCTACTGATTTGACTTTTGCTGCACTGATGGTTTTAAAGCATCAGATTGAGAAAATACCTTTGCAAGTCTGCAGCATGGAACAGAAACTTTGAGGTGGGGTAATAAACTAAAACACCAACAAATAATAAATAACCTTTGTTTTGCAAGAATAGAAGACAGTAGGGGTGGGTTGGGAAGAGCTAAGTCTTACTATAAGTTACAGTTTATGCATGCAGTAATGCTTATTAGTCCAGCCTTTTGAGAAGTGGAACAAAAGTCACAAAAAATATGGTAGCAACAAAGTTGAAATATATAAATGCATAAGTAAAAAGCTTACTTTTATGTTTTGAAAGATTCACTAAAGAATGCACAAAAATCAAGTGCTGAAAGCATCTAACAATCGTAAATTTACAGAAACCCGATGTTATTATAAAACAAGATTCCACCTACTTAGTAAGACCAAGTACATCTATCAAAAGAAGCAAAGCTGTTTAAAGAACCCACAATTATAAAAAAGAGATGGCTTGTGCACACTTGCCTGCACAGCTGCACAAATGGATGGAGATCAACATATGGATGAACAATTGCTGCCGATGCTTTGACTTGTGCAGCAACAAGGAAACCAGTCGTCAAGCTACACTCCATTTAACCACCACTTTTTTGAACATACGAGCGGTAGGAAGTTTATATGTGCTTGCTAGCTCTGCTTCTTAGATTTTTAAAAGCTCAGGAAGTAGAAAATGACAAAATGAGGGAAAGCGGAATGAGCAATATGGTAAGACAAAAATAATGGAGCTGTATTGTCTACATTTCAGCAGCCACATCCCAGCCTGCTTGAAAGGTGTGAAATATTTGTCTGAAATAAAGAAAGCAGTCTGGAAAAACTATCACTTCTTTCTCTCTCTCCAATTTGCACTACCAACCCCCACACCCCAGTTATGAATGCTTACATATAGGGCTTACAGAATGCAGTTACGAGAACATAATAATGATATGAACTGTCCGAGTTTTCCCCCAAATTAAAAAAAAAATATGTATATAAAAATCAGTGTCATCAAATCTTAACATTTTTGAAAGCAGGCCTATATTAATTTTTAAGTCTGTTTGAAACTGCTATTTCTTTTTTTTTGGAGTGAAAATGCTTACTTAAAAAAAAAAAAAAAACAGCATGGAGACAATATTGATTTGAAGGTATTACTCTTACTTACTCTATACATATTTCTACTGAAATATTTAGCTTAGAATGTCAGCGGTACATTCTAAAATTTCAGCATCAGAAGTTACAGCGTTTAGGAAATTTTCACTTTATTCCACCATTCTCTCCCTCCCAAGAATTAATGTGTAATTTCTTAAGTTATATCTTCTCCCATACAACTGATGAGATAAAGATACAAATCAAGTTGGAAAAGTTAAAAAAAAAACCAAACAAACAAAAAACTTTTTATAAAGAAAAGTATATTACAAACTTTTATCTTATTCCTATTTCAAACCCCGAAACACAACATAACTGGAATGAGCAGACGTCCATAAAATGCAAAATAATGTTGCAGGCACAGTTGTCAAGCTATTTTCCACATGAAAAGAGTATGATCAACATATTAGTATATTTTCATGATATTGAAATAAACACATCTAAAGCCATTCTATGTACATATGATGTTAAAGAACTATTACTTATGTTAAACGTACTCTAAAGAATCCAAAACAAGGTTCCTAGACTGAGACAGTTATCAAAATTAACAGCTATATTAACAAATGAAAAGGATGGATAACAGCCAGGAAGGGGATAAAAATCATAAGAAATGGGAAAATATTGCAGCTTTTGGGATCAGTCTGTCCATGTAAAGAGGCCTTGGTTAAATGGGTACGTGGGCAAAAAGGAAAGACACAGATTCGCCATTGTGTGTGCGTCGCACAGCTTCAGCAAGAATCATGGAGATGTCAATAAACTGAAACAGAGAATGTTGAAAACCAAAATAAGATTTCAGGGAAAGGAAAAAAATGGACATCAAATGCACAACAATTAAAAAGATGTGTCAATCATCAAGACAGTGTCTAAGTAGGAGAAAGCAATCTATATATTCTTATCATTTATTCTGCTAGAAAAAGTTATTTAAGCTTCAATACAAAGTAATTAAAAAGTCATTTTTAACAAAACTTATCTGTTAAAATCTCCTAGCACTATGCATTCAAATCTGAATGTGTGCCTAAAACCGCTACATATTTACTGGATCACAAAATATGAACATTTTCACTATGATAGCACTAGTGTTCCCCTACATATAAAAATGAAAGCAGCCATTTCAACCCCAAAATATATCTGCAATGACAGAATTTATAACTTTCCAATAATGTCACTCTATTATATTATTCCACTAGCAAGAAATAGCTTTCACTGTTCATTTTGAACTACTTTTGAACATGAGTACCAGTCTTGTAGTATTTTGTTAGTAACAATGAACTTACAGAAATGTGTTTTATCTTAAAGAATCAACTGGCTTAAACCATACTTTTGAAAGAAAGCGATTAGTTCTGACTGACATTAACACTATAAATCACACCAATAACTTGTGCTGTTAAACGTTATTCCTTGGAATTAAATAATGCATGACTTCTTGTTCAAGCCTTATTACTGACAGCCAAAAAAATCATCATCTACAATTAAATCTCCTTTTCACATAATGCAAAATCTAAATTTTATAAAATAATTTGGCAAGGAGGTCTGAAAATCTAAACGATTTGGGACTGAGAGTTGCAAAGACATATTTGCATTAAGTGAAATTCTGATATTTTGTCATGACTTGTAAGTATCACTTTTACATGCATGGAAAAACATGGCATATTAAAAACTAAGGGTTTATTGATGTCAGGGATTCATAATAACATTCAGACATGTACATATAAATTTTCTGTGACCCATCCATCAAGTTTTCCTGAAATTTTAGAGGGTCTGAAAACCCCCAAATGTGTTATGGCAGGATCTGGAAACCCCTTGATTTTATGGATGGAAAACACTGAATTAAATGATTTCTACACATTTAACCTGTAACAGACAAGATAACAGTTGGTGCATCAACAAATAATCTGTGTCATGTAGGAGGATTTCAGAACAATTCTCACAATGTGAAATCAATGAGGATGCTAATCAAAGCACTTAAAAGCATAAACACATTTTGCTGTCAGGGCAAAGGATGAACATTTTTTTAAATTAAGGATTTACTGATGTCTCCTATGCCACCAAAAGTTTATTTTTCTACTCTGCAAGTTACCATATTTAAATTGCATAGAAAAAAATAAAAAATCTGCTGTAATTTTTAAATAACCATTATAAATTTCCCGTTGATTTTCACAATAGTTACTGCTATACCAACAGATACCATTAAAAAAAAAACAAAAAACCACCGACAAAACCTCGGTTCCCATGTACTGTTGGGGAAAAGGTGTGTTTGTGTGGTGGTAAAAGGTAGCGACCATTAAATTGTAATTTGTCCACACATTTCCTAACAGCATTTAAGCCAGATGTTCAAAATGGTTTTAATCATACTGAGCTTGGATTAGTATTAGTTTGACTAATCAGAAAACACTAGTTTACACAATAATCTTCAGAAAGGTATTTAAATGCAAAAGTATAATAAAGGACAAATAAAACCAGTGTTTGCAAAGCCTGCAAGAGTACTAATTCCTTTTGCTAACAAGCTTTTTAGAGAAGTTAACACACCACACAGAGAAAGACATACCTTTTGATGACAAGAGTACACATTGTCAGCCACAAAAATGCAGCAGCCACTGAGCAGATACAATGCTGCATACATTTTTACATGCACGCTTGTCAAGTAGCACTGAGTGCTTCCACAGGCAACGAAAATTTCATCAGTGTCGTAGCAGAAGCGTAGCTGTCAGCCTTAAAAAAACTCGGTATTGAACATCGGGTCTTTTTATCACAGGAACAAGAACTGTTGGGAGAAATAATGACAAGGGGATGTGGTGGTCATGCTTGAAAAAGGATGAGATGATTGGCAAGCAGGACAGAGAGCGAATGTCCCAGGAGTCTGCTGGTGTCTAGTCATCTTGCCCTTCATTTCAAGCAGCTTCCACCAGTTTTCAGGGGTATAGGTTTGAGCTTTGATTTTGATTATTGTTTAATAAAGCCATAGCCACAGGTATGAGAAATTTTGACACCAAATGTGACTGTTGTAAAACTTCATCAAGCAATAAAATCTACTTCCAAGAAAATGCTGGCACATTCTTTCCTAGTAAAACAGCAAAATCCAAGGGACATCCACATCATCATTAAAACAACATTGGATGCAATGTTAGTTAACTCACCTTAATTTTAGGTGCCTCCTTCATGTTCAGGTCTTGGGGAATGGTGTTGGTGACAACCACAGCCTCAAACATGGAGTCATTGATGCGAGAGAGTGCTTGGCCCGAGAAAATGCCATGCGTACATATAGCATATACTTTCAGCGCACCTGCTTCTAGCAACCTGTGATGTTGTCAACACAAACCAGGGATCATCATATCTGCTTAGCTCTACATATGTAAAAACAGAATTTAATAGAGCAGAAATATCTAAGACGACAGCAAAACTATTTTATGGAATGAGAAGGAGTACTTAACTAAAACATATCCTATTCTCTGACTCATGTATACATCCCAAAAAATTCAAGTACTGCTCAGACCAAAAAAAAAAACAAAAAACAACCCAAAAAAACAAACAAACAAACAAAAAACCAAAAGAAAAAAAAAAAAAAAAAAAAACCCACATAAATTTCAGCGCTACCAATCTTGAGACAGTGCGTGACTGGTGTTTTTTGATCCAGATTTACTTTTTTTTAAAACCCCAATCTTGTTCTTGTTTCTTGGAGTGAAAGGAATAATGTTTGTTTCATCATTAGTATTAGTTAACTTTCTGCTGGGAAACTGATTTTTAAGAAAGTATGTAAACAAAGTATGATAGTCAAAATCAATTTAAATGTGTTTGCAGTAATTATGATTAAAGACACAGGGAGGTTGTTAAATGAGTGGCTGAAGAAATTTCCACATCCACTCAGAAGTGCTTTTCCATTAAGTAACAGACTGAGCAAATGCTTCAAATAACCCACTTCTCGGCTGCATGGCACACCGTTCCACAGGTATCCGCCATATCATCTACCAGAATGGCAATGCGATCTTTCACATCACCGACTAACACCATAGAGGCCACTTCATTAGCCTTCTTTCGCTCTTTATGGATCAGAGCAAAATCCACATTTAGTCTGTCTGCAATGGCTGTCACCCTGAAGATTTAACAGAAAAGTTCATATATATATATATAAAAAAAAAAATTGTCATTATAATTTTCACACTGATAAATGTTTCTGAATGTTAAGGACCCCCCCCCCCCATGAAATAGATTGTATAAATGCTGCCACTCAAAATAAAAAGACAATAAGAGCAACAACAGTCCCAAACTGTCTCTTTAACCCAACACAAGAAGATTCTGGGTTTTAGACCTTTTAAATTTCTCTGTAGAGGTATAAAACACATGGCTTGATTAGTTCACTGTGATATAGCTTTAGTATAAGTAACAATTAATCAAAAATCACTAATAAACCTCTTAGCTCCTCCTGCATCAGGTGAGACAATGCAGCAATTGCGCCAGTCTGGGATATGATCTGTTATCCATCGGAGAACAGCAGGTTCTGCATACAGGTTGTCCACAGGAATGTCAAAAAACCCCTGAAACATTATGAGGATTTAAATTTGAGGTAAGATAGAGTAAAAGGTAAAGGTCATCCCTTAACCTTTGCAGGTCATTGGTTAGTGAGGTATTAGAAATCTTCGTTTTTTCTGGCACAGCTTTACGCAAAGGCAGTGTCCATCTCCTCTCCCTCACCTTCCTCAACCATCTATGGAGTTAGGTACCCATTCCTACCAACTGGGTCAACAGGAAATTCTTGCTACTGGGGATCAAAGCAGTGTACCTCTCAGTTTGGATGCCACTTGGCTACGCACTTCCCATTATTTAATGTGCAGAATAAGCATTCTGATACTAATCATCAAGATCAATCCTGATGAAAGCCTTTCCAATTTTCTTCTCTTACAGTTCACACCCACAAATATGAACATCTTCATAGTTCTATATCTCATTTGTGCTGATACACCTGAATGAGTTCAACTACATATTTGCAAATATTTAAACAACCGGCAAAACATCACCATGTACAATGTGAAGTCAACAACATATACATAAGTATTTCAGCCAATAATCAGCATGGGGAAAAAGTTAGGTCTATCGGGTACAGATTTGGGGAAATAAACACTGAGCTTTAACCCAATCATTATAACATTTTGTACACCCAACTCGTCCTTTTAAGACTGAAAAAGGCTAAAACTGTCTGTTCTTAACACACTCACTGTACCATAAAAATACTGATGCTAAGCCTTTAACAACTATGTACTGTGGACATCAGGTATGTGTGCTATCACAGTAACTGTGTTCTGACTGATATCGTGTGATTACTCTCCCTTGATGACTAATTATAATAAAACTAGCTTTAGGTTTGAAAACCAGTTGCATTATGCATGGTCTGGTGTGAATTACCTACTTCATTACAAATTTACACATATATCTGTGGCCTTGTATAAAGAGCATGCAAATTACATGTGACAGGTGAACTATGACAGGTTTATTATAATATTTAATTGTAATTTTTTTAGTTCATAGCATAACTTTGCATTTTTTCACCTAGATCTGCATTTTCAATATCTTCCACATTAATTTAAAAAAGAGCAGATTTAGTACTGTATTAGTTCTGTCATATAGTTGAAGACCTTTTCATTTGGAAAAAAAAAATGACAAAAAATTATATTCCTATTCTCATTAGCTCTACAAATCTCTAACAACAAAATCATCACAATGTTAAGGACAATTGGACAAATTATAAATGAACATGTTCAACGGAAAGATATTCAAAATCAAACTATACCATTCAAATCAAAATCAGCAAAAACAGAGTAACAGGATCATGTGCACACCCTAATAAAAATTGAGGGATGCCCAGCTCCTATCCCTAAATTTCAAACCACACTGCACCTGAGATGTTAACTGCAAAACAGTGACCACTAGCGCATAACCACCTGTTACTAAAAGCCTTCTGTTGGCTATAATTGATAGTCAGATTCAGTGTGTATATACTGACTTCTAGCCTGGATTTACTACGTATAAATTTTGCTAAATCTAACAGGCCTCCATAATGCAAGCAGACAAAAAAAATAACAATGTTATCCACTTTTTTAAAACCTACTTTTATTGGTACTCCACAGATTAAAACCCCACTGTGATTTTAATGTCAATTTAGTTAGTTTATTCCTTGCTAATCCTCAAGGAGTATAGGGCCGCAGATATTACTGACAAGGAAGAACTATTCAAAACATGATTTGCGTAATCAGCACTATAAAGAAAATGATGCTTGCCTACCCACCTGAATCTGAGATGCATGAAGGTCCATGGTGATGATATGGTCTGCACCAGCTACAGACAACATATTGGCCACAAGCTTGGCAGATATTGGTGCTCGACTCTGAAAACAATGATAAAACCTCTGCTTAATTCCTACTTTCTCCATAAAATTTTACAGTGCACTAACCAGCTTAATAAAACCCTCAGAAACAAGCTACAATAAAAAGGTGCGTTCTTTAAACTTGTTGATCCCCATGTTTTCCAACTTAGTTGCACTGTTTTAAGTATTACCAGTAGGTAATAGTAACACATGACCATCCCATTCTCTCTTACACACAGTCCTGTCAGAACGGGGAACCCATGAACTATACACATTTGCATGAGTAACTACACCAGGGGTGGGCAAACTATGGCCCATGGGGCAGATCTGGACGTCTTTGGACAGGCCCGTCTGCCAGAATGTGAAGTGCACTTGTTTTACATATTTTTATTCAGCATTTTTATTGAAATTTAATTTATCAAATACAACAGCATTAAAAATCGGCAGTCTGTAACATTCTAACAGAAAGTACAGAGATAACAAATAACATAGCTGACATGTTGGAGTTGTTAGAGTGCATCGAAGGGGGGG
>SRHC01003065.1:1280339-1302149 GCA_004794325.1 Pomacea maculata
GGGGGGGGGGGGGGGGGGGGGGGCTGTCTTCAAAAGAAAGGCTGGTTTTAAAGTCTTATTGTGAGCGAATTCAAACAGCTTTACACTATTATGCACTCATTTGTTGTCTATTCCATTATCACCTGGCGAGGGTATTTTACCAGCTTGCCGCATAGTTTAAAATACTGAGACCAGCCCACCAAAAGAAAACTTTGCCCATCCTTGAACTACCTTGGTCCTTAGTTCACAACCCCATATATTTTTTAAATAAAATTGACCTGCAATTTACGTGTTCAAACTACATGAATCTGAAATTTTTTACAATTTCATAAAAAAATGTACAAAATTAAAAAGGCAGAAATATCATGCTTCAGCTTTTTTTCTGTTTTTTTTTTTCTTGCTGCTTCCAAGCAAGAGGATTTGCACCATCTACATTTTGTAGCAAATGATTTCTGTTGATATATCAGCACTGTGATCAACCTGACAGGAAATGTTCTCTAAAAAGAAGCAGGTCCCTGCTTGTACTTGTCGGCCTGCCTTTGTCCAATTCACGTGGTATAGTGTCAAAATGTTACATAAATGCCACAAAAGGTTCGATGAACTTAAAGCATATTCTTGAAACCCTTCTTGTTACTTTTAAGGGATTGTTTTTCCCGTTTCGTAAATACTTCAATTTCAAACTCACCTCGGAACCCATGCAAATTGCATGTCCCGTATATCAAATTTCCACAAAATTAAAACCAAATTTTTTTTAGCTCTCTTGTTAGTATAGTTACCTTACTGCTACCTCAACCACCATTCTGCCTTAATCTGCCCATCTAGTTCCCAGTTAGGACAGACATGCATGTATATTCCAAGGAAATGCAAGCTTAAGTAAAAGAATAAAATAGTGCCATCACTTGGAGAGCTGAATGAACCAGCAGTCCTCAATCATAAATAACATTTCCTTTTTGCCACATAAACTGCTCTTCTTGATTCAATATTTATTGAAGCTGTCAGATTTTACCTTGAAAATACTGCTAATAAAGCTGCTCAAAATGACAACATCACTGTACAACATGTTAACACTACACAGAAGCCTCAGTAATCAATAGACTGTCAGCATACATTCTAGGGTGAGGATAATCAATAACACCCTCTGTATATAAAGTCTTACTTTATGTGATAAAAAGAGGTCAATGATTTTAATTACCTCAACGAATGATGTATACATATGCACATATCCCAACCACCCCCTTCCCCCTCGTACACACAAAAGGTCGAAGAGGAAAAAGACACGATCATAAAAGCACATACCTGAAAATTGGCATCACCATTGCTGTAGAGATAACATTTAAGCCACCAGCCTAGCACATTTCATATGATCAATGAATGCTGGGCAGGAACACTAACAGAAACTCGCAGACTGGTGGCACACACAAACTTCGCCCCCAAACAATTATTTGACTTAGGGGAGGGAACAAACCATTATAATTCCCAAGATAAAACCCACACAAGGTACTAGAACCCAGCACATTAAAACTGTCCTTATTTCTGTAGCTGATACTGTCCAACAGTTTTAACCAAGCAATGGCTTTTCGACTTTTGAAACATTACACTAAAAAGAACCCAGAACTAAGCTTATAAGATTTTAAAAACTATTTTCTGAACCACAATAATTTGTACTTTTGACTGTCTATGTTTTGAATTATGCATAGCTGTGCTAGACTACAGCAGTGTTGCCAGATAACTTACTTTGTCCTTCTTATCTTGTCGGGCATAGGGAAAGCAAGGGATTACAGCAGTGACACGACAGGCAGAGGCAATCTTGCACGCGTTGATCATAATCAGTAGCTCCATCAACATGTCGTTCACCTCTCGACACCCACTCTGAACAATGTACACATCTTCTCCACGCACTGACTCTCCAATTTCCACACTGAAAATATTAATTAAGAATAAAGTTAGCTCCATAAAAGCAAAGTTACTAAAAACTTGTATTTTATGGCAAGACAAAAGAAAACATTTTCTCAATGGATGTCAGTTCACATCAAAGGCGCACAAATTTTAACAAACCAACAGAATTTTACAAAGCACTGACTGAAAAAAATCCAGACTACCATGCTTTTCATTTATAGTGATAACTTAGGATATGTAAAACAACACAATAAAATTAAAACAGGTATTTAATTGAACGTTAAAAATAAATTAAATGTGTGAATATCATGCCAATAAACAAAAGTCTAGTAACCATGGGATTTTGCTGAATGCTGCCATGTTTAAGGACAAAGGACAAAAATATACATGTGTATTTCTCCCACAAGTCTAAGGTCTGTTTACATTCCCATTAAGCTGCAAAAAAACTCTGGACTCTATGAAGCTTATCTGTTAAGTATAAACGCTTTGATAATATATTCTGACCTAGCACATATTGGCTTTTGAAATGAGTTCCATAGCCTTTTTGCATATTTACAGACAGCCAACAAGTTAAAACAAAACTATTAAAAAAATAAATAAAGAAAAAAAATATCTTGTTATGACTTCTATATTTTCTCCCTATCTCTCTGCTTCTGCTCAGTCTGTGTCACTAGTATGGATGTTATGCACAGAAATTATTAATCTGCCTACTGAGACAGCACCTATTGTGTTTCGTGCTAATATTTTATCTCTAATTTATTCATTCTCTGACTCTCGCACAATCTTTATGTAAGGGCTGAAAACTAAATCCTTCTTCTCAAAGAACTCACTGTTCCCATGCCTTTGAGTCATGCACAAAGTAAATTTGAACCTTACACAAAGCTGATTTGATATACCTCAGCAAAGAGAGAGACCTGATACGAAACAAGGTAATCTGAAGGTCACAGTCTCAACTACAACTTGAAAGGCTTAAAGCACAGCACTCTTTACAGTTCAGTTTCATGTTCAACTGAATGGCAAAGAATTAATGGAAGACACAAGCAAGCTATGACTGTTAAATAATAGATATAATTTATAGTAGGTATATTATGTTATGTAAGTTATATACCTCCTCCCTTTTTTTTTTACATATACATGTTGCCAATATCAACTAAATTAATAATACAAATAGTTTACTATCAAATGCTACATAATTTATACATTTAATATTCATGTCTAAACAAAATCATTAAATTATTATTTTAACATTTCCATGAAATCTGTAACTAATCAAAACAGATAAAGGTAGAAACATAAGATTATAATCTGTATTTTCAAATTGTACAAGTACTCATGGAAAGCATTTGTGCCAGATCAAAACAACTTTAGACCCAGATAAACAGTAGCACACCTGCTTAGGGTTACATGCTTTGCTAAATTTAGTTCACAGCTTACATATCACTGTTCTACAAAACCTCACCTATACATAAACTTGCATACTTCTTTAATAGTGTCAAAGATTTTTGTTGCTTTTAAGCAAATAGATTTCAAAAATTTAACAAGGTTTAGTCAACAAAGTTATATTTAAAGGCAATAAAGTGCTCTACTAACATAAAGAAGTAACAGAGTGAATATTGGTTCCTCTGCTTTCATAAAATGAAAAGAACTAATATTCCCTTTAATACTGTAATTTTTTTTACATACCAAAGTATCATTACTAAAAATGGTTTTGTAGAAAATGCTCTACATAGATCCTCAAAGTTTGTGTAAACTTTAATTACCTATGACAAATCATGTAACTGTAAATATCTAGTAACATAATGACTAGTTTGTCGTGCGTCGTTTCTATTCCGCGGACTTTCGGTTATCGCGGGTGGTTCTGGAACGCATCTCCCGCGATAAACGAGGGATTACTGTACTGTGACCAAAATTTCATTAAAAATCATGATCAATAATCATATTAATTGAAAGTGATTGAAGTAAAAGGGACTGATAACCATCAGATTCGATGTAATTAGAATCTAAAGGCTAGAAATGGCTGGGATATCACTAGGATTTTGCTACATATATAGACACCACTATATATTATCAAGTATTTTATAGGCTTCCGACGTAAATACGTGGAACAATTCTTAAGAGTCCATAGATGCAGATAGTTCAGCACAACACTTATTTACTTGACGAAAGTAATCCACGTGTCTTTGCTAATTCTCGGAATCTCCACAAGAAAACACAACCACACTATAGGTACCGCTTCTCAAATGGTTCTTTGCTCATAAAGGTAAATTAAAAATCAAATACCACGCTATGAATAAACCACATGAAAACTATCGAACAAATTCTCAATCGACACACTGCACTGACGCATGCATACTTACCAACACTCGCCATTGCTGAATTTTTTAGTTATAACCTTGCCAGGTTCAATACCCAGACGAGTACATATCTTGTTTGCAAGATCTACATGTGAAGTTCCTGCGAAGACCTTAATGTTGGGCATTTTCCCGACTTCTGAAAGCGGACTTGTACCCTGCACTCGTGTCTCGTTTAGCATGTAGCTTTTCGCGGGTCGCGGAGCTGAAATATTGAAGACAGTTGATTGATATGATGTAATTGATTTCCTCTATATGATCGATATCTTATACCACACTTATTGATTTTTAAATATACTATACTTTTTTCTGATCAGTCGATTAAATATCAATTTCTCTGGCATAAAGTCAATATTACAAGCTGTATGAAATTAAGGGCAGTTTCTCCGACGCTGCGATTTTGCGCATGACATTTGCACGAAACGGAAGTCGCTTCATGGTTGGGGAGAAACAAAACTGCTCGGAAAACAAGTCAACCAACTAGCAAACTTATTTGCCATCCTCAGGGGTGATGATAATGGCTAACATCGCGGAGCAAAGAATACGGAGGGAGTTTAAAGAAGTAGTTAAAAGTGATGAGGTGACAGAAATATAATTTCTACGTTTCCACACTCAAGGACTATGCACACACATCTATTGCTTGTCTATTTTGATAACAGTTAATCAGGTTACCGATTGACCAAGTACCGTCGATTAATACTGGCAGACCTATAAAAGCGTAAACACATCAATTCTTGTTGCACTACTTTATGTGAAAAGTAATTCGTAAAGTACAAACTTTTTCGTAATTACAGATTGACAAAAAAGATCATGAACTTGAAATTTACATTTGAAGTAAAGGAGAAATATACCACGATGCTGCAGCTATAAAGAGACGAAGATTGAGGACAACAGTTACAAACAAAAGATTAAATATTTGTCTTAACCGTTATGGTGCAGTAAAATATATAATGAATAAGTCAAAGGAAATGTTTTGTGAAATATGCCATTTGAAAAAAAAAAGTAGCGAGTGTGTTTCCTGTATTACATTATAATGTCTAGGTGTGAACGATCTCATGTTATTTCTTGGGTTTGAAACTACTTCTAACTATTTAATTCCTCAGTGTAGTTATCACATCTGTTCAGTGCAGATAATAAGATTATTACAGATTGTCATGAATGCATTTACATGGTTAAATGAAATTAAATGCAACAGAGAAATGTTTTCTTGGGTATAGGAAGGCTCGTTTTTGGTTGCAAGTAGGCAAATACACAATAGATGAATGGAAATGGGTAAAAATGTTAAGGGACATAGTAATTATTTAATGCTGCCTCTAATGTACTAGGCATTTAAAGTAAAATCTGAAACAGTAAGAAAGTAGTTCAGGCACACCACACAATCTTTCTCATGCTTAGTTATGCAAACATGCCTTCATAATTATGTGTGGAAATGGCTGTAGTTACCTGTGAGAATTTGCAACTTGCTTCTCTTTTTTCCAACCCCTCCCCCTTTTTTCTGCATGAATATGAAAAGCTAAATGTTAAACATTATTTTTTATGTTTTAAAATCACACGAATCTCTTTGCAATCAATGAGTAATTGGTGTACCAAAGTAGTCAAGCTGAACATACCTTTGTCTAGACTTAATGAAGGGCTGGTACTCTTCACTGCAGAGCCTTGCAGTAGGAAAGTCATGAGAGAGTTTAGATTAGTGGGTATTGTTTGGTCGGAAAATTTATTGCAAAAAAAGTGATTTTGTGAAAATGAGTACAGTGGGAACATTAAAGGGCACATTACATGACGAAGTAAAAAAAGAAAATACTTTAACAAAATCTCATTCCTTGGGGAAGATTGATGGTATCTAATCTTTTTTTTTTTAAATTTAAGGTAGCAGCATGCAACATCAAGGTGGAGCTTGTAAATGACACGTACACACATTTGCGTGGAGAAATTATGGGACCACCAGACACTCCCTATGAAGGGGGCAGGTTTCAGCTAGAAATTAAAATTCCAGAAACATACCCTTTCAATCCACCTTTGGTAAGTAATTTTTTTATGGCAATCAAATATTTTAAATAAGTAGCAAATATTTGTCTTGTTTTTACATATTATTTTATTAATGGATAGATTCTAGTATGCTAGGACTAGAAAGCAGTTGTTGAATAAGTGCAGATCTCAAGTTTAAGTGATGCCATGAGTTTTACCTTCTATAAGTAGGGATGTGGTAGATATTGTCTCCTGTGCTTATTGGACAAGACCACATAGAAGCACAGTTAACCAGATCTTCAACTGTCGCATTCTTAGAGAAAAACATCTTCAGCATCAGCGGAACCTCTACCACAACTTTATTGACTTTAAAAAGACATTTGATAGAGTCTGGCATCAGGGGCTATGGCGTGTGATGCAAAAATTCAACATAGAAGATGGTCTTATTCAAGTCATCGAAGCGCTGTAGAATAGTTTGAGAATAGTAATGTCGAACAACCAAACAGGAGCTTACTTTCGAACCACTGTAGGTATACATCAAGGATGTCCCTTATCACTGGTGCTGTTTAATATATTCTTGGAAAACGTCATGCTTGAAGCTCTTCACGACCATCCTACTTCCATCTCAATTGGTGGAAAATTTATCTGCAACCTGTTTTTTGCAGATGACATAGATCTGTTAGCAGGTACTAACAAAGAACTGCAAGACCTCACCAACAGACTCACAGATAGTTCAAAGGCATGTGGAATGGAGACCAGCATGGAAAAAGAGCAAAGTTATGATTGATGGCAATGGCAAAGAAGAGATCTATATGAATGGGGTACAGCTTGAAGAGGTAGGCAGCTTCAAATACTTGGAAGCCACCTTCTCCAAGGATGGCAGCTCCACACCAGATATCCGCATCAGGATCATGACAGCAACAGTGGCAATGGCTAGGTTAGATAGGATCTAGCGAAACCATAAGATAAGGTTCACTACCAAGTACAAGCTGTGCAAATCCTTTGTAGTAAAAATCCTGCTCTACGGATGTGACACATGAACTCTACTCGCAGAAATGGAAAGGAATCCAGGCATTCGAGAACAAGGGCCTGATGAGGCTGCTTGGTATCTCATACAGAGAATGTAGAACAAACTATTTGTATGAAACAAGATTGCCACACTCGTAGTACACCAGGAACCTCTACTTTCAACGGTCAAGTGACACAAAATGGTCTTTTTTGGCCACGTGACCCGGCATGACACCTTGTCGGAGACTATCCTTCAAGCCTATCCTTGGAGGGTAGCTGACGCTGTGGTGGCCAGAGAAAGAACTTGCTTCTTCTTCTTCTTCCTATTCGCCCCCAGTGGAGCATAGGGCAAGAACCTGCTTATGAATGTCAAAGACTGGACTGGTCATCCTGTACAGGACATGCTCACTATCGCCCAAAGTAGGCAAGAGTGGCGGACCCTATCAGCTGCCGTGTCTATCCATGTGCTCCCCCCAACAACAGGTGCCAGTCAAGGGACGACTGACTGAACAAAAGGCACAGTATGATTGCATGCTATTGGTCTAAGTGTAACCAATAACAAAAAATAAATTATCCCAATTTATTAAAGGCACTCAACTTCACACCCAACTCCCCTCAATTCAATTTGCTCATCTTCACTTCTTTTCAGGGGATCATACCCAGCACCTATATGCAAGTGCCTAATTATTTCCTTATCATCTCCTCCACCCCCCACCCCCTTTCGTGAAACTCTGCTTCCAGTATCAACATGGGATTGCACACCCTGAAACTATAAATTGGTATCACAGTTTTTAGCTTAAAAAGACTGGTATCATTTTACACTCTTTTTTTACACTTTATTATGTCGGAACAAATAATGTTAAATTACAAACTCCCTCATTCCCCAGAAAGAAAAAGCAAGCTATTATTTTTTCAGCAGGCCCTTCTGAAAATAAAATCATTGCCAACATAAAAAAAAAAAAATCACTGTATCACTGTAAGTACTTTTGAATCTGCTGCACAAATTTTATGCTTTGTGCTTTAATTAATCCATTTTTTTTTAAACATTACAGGTAAGGTTTATAACAAAGATTTGGCACCCCAACATCAGTTCTGTAACTGGAACAATCTGTTTAGACATCCTGAAAGATCAATGGTTAGTATCAGTTGCTTATATGACTGCTTAAGTGATACATGTACTTTGGAACCCATAAAAATAAAATTCTGGATAATTTTTCAAGAGAGTATATAAAAATTGTATGATAATCATAATTTCTAGTACTTAATAGTAGCATGATTGATGTATAGCATTGGAATCTGGAAGCTGACAGAGGTTAATCAGGTATGTGAGCTATGGGTTTTTAGTGTTCCACAGATATTTTTCCAGTCCCACAATACTTTAGTAGAAAAACCATTTTGCCATAAAGTTTGTTTACACCCAGTACAGTGAAACGTTTTTAATTAAATCTGCAGGGCAGCAGCCATGACTTTGCGAACAGTCCTGTTATCCTTGCAAGCACTTCTTGCAGCTGCTGAACCAGATGATCCACAAGATGCTGTTGTGGCTCAGCAGTACAAAGAACATCCTGAGATCTTCAGGCGCACTGCCCTTCACTGGACATCAGTCTTTGCAAAAGGTTGGTTGGTGTGCACTGAAATATCCTCCTCTAAAAGAGACATAATTGTTTCAGATTATGATTATATAGGTTATATTGGTTTGAAACACTCTTCAAAGCCTGAAAATGAGTACACAAATGTTAAAGATGACTTAATAAAAAAAAATGTTTTGCACTGAACATTTATTTTTGTTTATAAGCTCACACATTTATATATATATAGTATAGCACTGGTCCTCGTTACCTCTCCGAACTCACTTCCATCTATACGCCTGCATGACTTCATTGCTCATCTGATACCAGGCTTCTTTGAGTCCCACTAAGGCAAAGACGTATGGGCAGAGGTCTTCTACTAAGCCCCATCAACTTGTAACAGAGTACTCATCAGCCTTTGTCACTCTTATTCTCTTACCACCATAAAATCTAAACTTGAGACGCGTTCACTATTATTATTATTTTTTTTATAAATGTGTGAAAGTTGCACATACATAGTAATAAGTGCATGTTGTTGTCATGCCACCGTGTTAGAAGTTCACCTGTTTGTGAGAAAAGGGAAAGAACTTAGTTTCAGGAGTGTCTTAGGAATGAAAATTATCATTTTGATGTCAATAGGGCCCAAGAAGGATAAAGAACTTGAAGACAAGGTGGCCAGTTTGAAGAACATGGGATTTGAAGAGGTGAATATTTGTATTTTAATGAATATACCAAGATGATTCCCACTAGACATTTAAAGTTTTTTTAGAGTTGCACATTTGTTAACACCTGTAGATCAAGATTTATGTTAGTAGTATTGATCTTCAGGAGGTTCAATATGACGCAGTGTCCTCATGAAATTGAAACTGGCGATGATAGGCAAATGGTTAGGATCAACAAAATCTCAAAAATATTTGCAAACAAAAGTTTGAAGAAAAACATCTTCTGTATATATGTATTGTGTGTGTGTGTGTGCATATGCATATTAAGGCTTCTTGTAAAAAAGAGGTAATAGCTTGTGTAAAATGTTATACATTTGAAAAAAATCTTTAAAGAGGTTTACAAAGGTTTTGACAAGGATAGGATGGTCATAATTTAGAAGATCTAGTTGATCTCTGCACAGAAAATGAAATGTGTAGCATTGCAAGTATTGAATGTTATGTGTCAGTATCATTATATAGTGACTGACTGTTTGTTGTTTGTTACACATTTTTCTCCCAAAGAAACAAAGCTGATAATTTTAATTTTTAAGATTTTATAATTGAAATTATGTTTCCTTAAAAATATCTTTACAATGTTTGCTGAAAGTGACAGTATGTTAACATGACTTTTTATTTGTGCAAAGATTTGTACAAATAATTAACAAAGGTTGTTTTTTTTTTCACTTCTTTTTGGTAGCATCAAGCAAGAGTTGCTCTTTCAACAAATCAGTGGGATCTCACACGGGCAGCAGAATATTGTCTCAGCTAACCTCTTCAGCATGTAGACAGGCTTTGCAAAATGGGATTTCTGAACCATCACTTTTTCCTGGTGGTTGAAGCATGTTTTACTGTAGGATGTAGCTTGTAAACATCTGGAATAACCCTGATGACTGTGCTTGGTCTTCTTAAATGATCGTTTGTCATGCTTCTCACCAGACATTCACAATACCCTTTTTAAAAAAAAAATGTCATTACTGATTGAAAAGTCATGGATGATGACGTATCTTTTTTTTCAGCTTCACCTACTTATTAAGAAAATAAGTCCTTTCGATTTAAACCAGTAGGCAAACACATAAATGTGTACATACTCAGTAACTCTTGCAACTGCATGCATACCTTTCATATGCTTGCATGCATATGTGTGCATTCATACACGTACACATATTCCCTCTCGATGCGAAGTAGCCTTCTGTAATGTTTCTTTAGCCCAACATGCAGCATTTTTCTGTTAACACCATTTCTATTCCCTAAGTAATAAGGACAACATATATACTGCTTCTCTTGCTTTCATTGCAGAAAAGTTGAGAGAAAATGTAAAACATAAAAAGGAATAAAAATAAGAGAAAAACAGGTAATGCAGGAGAGTGAATAATCATTGAATTGTCTGCATTGTGAGTGTGAGTGTGCCTGAGGGATAAAGAACTTATGCATCTAAATGAGTGCATGTGCGAAGGCATGAAAATAGGTTAAGCAGTGCTTTGTATTATATTCTGTACAGCCTTGTTAACATACTTTGACCTGTCGAAACTTGGGTGAGTTTGATGTATTTATGGTACAGTTAAACAAACTTCAACTGCAAAGATGAGAAGTGGTGGCTTCAGGAACAACATGCAGACAATAGTGCATTCAAAAGTGATCTTCATCATATTTGAAATTTGTCACCTGGCAAGTTTCTGGCTAAGGAACAGTCCAGTGCTTTTGCATAAGCAAATCCACAGGTCTTACGACTGTTGCTGATGCCTGACCTGACAATTTGTTTTACTGTGTACATTTTAATAAACATTAGCACTTGTCACTACAGATTGAGAGAAATGTGTGGAATGAAACCTCTTAAAAGGGCACTTGCAAAACCATGTAAAAGTAGTATTTATATACATGTGCTGTCATAGTTGCAAAAAGTTGCTGTTTTCTGCCTATATTAAACTAACTTGTAGCTTGGAAAATGTTTAGGAAGGTAAGAAGTTCAGTTAATTTGCCTGTAAACCTGTTTCATGCTGCAGCTGTTAAATCTTTCCTTATATTGTGTTGGAATTGTACTTTTCTGTTGCTGTTTATGTTCATGAAGTTCTGACATTAACTTTCTTCGTGAAAACAGTGGGTCGCAAGAACTAGTTTTGATGTGTGTGTGAATGTTTTTGTCCCAAAGCTACTTAGTAAAATTTTTTTTATCTAATCTAGGGTTGTGTTTTACTAAGATAAAGTTTTCTCTTACTTCTTCCTTGTGGAGGAAGTATGGACAAAGTTTATACCTCTTTTTAAGGTTAAAAAGACGATAAATGTGTTGGACTGTCTGCCTTGCAACTAGAAAACTTCCTCAGCCTACTGAGTATGAGGGTTTGTCAGGGAAGCTAAATGATGGCAGAAGGAGAGATTGGATTCTGCCTTCTACATGCATTGCCATAGACACATTGAACCACATGCTTTCTCCCCCTGAGTGATTATTGAGCCATTATGTATTATTAAGAACTACTGACCTGGGATATCTAAGGATATTTAAAAGAAAATGTTATCCTGAAAATATTTACTATTCTTAGAGAAAGGCGTTTTGGTATATCTTGATAACCTTGTGATCCTTATTCTTTATTCTATGTTCAAATGGCTGTGGACTATAAGAAAGAGACTTGTTTGCTTAACAGTAATGTGCACCAATATATATGTATATATAAAAACCAAAATTTAGCAAAATTTGACCTGAAAAAAAATCTTGCATTATTGAAACATTGCCTTCTTTGCCTACTTATAGTCATTTGAGAAGCAAGACTTTTATTAACTGAGGATAGTGAAATGTTTATAAGTGTTCTTCGTTACAGAGATTAATTTTATAATATGCATCTATGCATATCAAAATAGAGGAAATCTGCTTGAAACAAACTGATAAAGTAGAATACAAAATATGATGCTTGTTTAGATATAAAACTGTAATAAAGAAACAAATGCAGATTGCATTAAAGTCCAGTGTAAACTGAAATAAACGTAAATGCTGAAAATTCTGAATACTGGTGTTTTCTCTCTGGTTGTGTAACCCATCCAAAATAACTTCCAGTGCTGATAACCTACGCATGAATAGTAGGTGTGATTTGAATCATGACAGGTGGCTCCAGTTGTCAATTATAGTCGACATAAAACCGTTGGTCAATTCCTGTATATGCAAAAGCAGTCAAAATTACTCTTTGTGTGTAGAGTGCATTGAAGTTATTTCAAATGAACCTTTTCTTGCATAATATTATGGATAAAAGTATATACTTTTCCATGAGCAGTGTTAGACGAGATGCATAGGACGACGTGCATTGCTTGCCTTCATAGTCCCCACAGTCTATGAACTGATTAATATCCTCTATGAAATTATTGGGGGTGGGGTAGGGCAAAATAATAAAAACTGTGCACTTGTAGGGAATGTAAAACATCCTTAATCATGTGTGCTACCCTCTCTGATGTGTGCACACATCTTGCACACTTCATGTGTTTTGTATTCTGCCGTGTGTATTACCCTCTCAGATGTGTGCACACCTCTTCATGTGCTCTGCATTCTGCCATGTGCGATTCACTTCTATGGCTGCATATTGAAGCCGCTTACCTGAAAGTCTGCAGATGAAGCTTCAAACATATGGTTCAAACCTGGCAGTAGATGGACAGCAATAATGGTACTATGAAAGACCAAATATGGGCTTTGACAGAAAACCCAGATCTATAGTGCCATCTGAACTTTTGATTAAGTCTGATCTACACATAACTAGTGGGATACATGCTTAAATGTTTGCAACTCTAAATTTGAAATCAACAAATAATTTATCTTCATGAACTGCAATATAAAAAGTTATCATGCATGGAAAGGGTAGTGTGTTGATGCAGCTGATTTGCACCATTCTGTAAAGATTTTTATTTGTTGCCAATGTCTTTGTCTTTTTCTTTGCTGTGGCTTTTAATTATCTGTGTTTTCTCTGATTTTATTATCAGCTTTATGGATTAAGGTTCACAAGAGAAAATAAGCTTAAGAAAAGAATTGAATGATGTTAATATTTTCTGGTAACATTTTTATAATGTCTGGTTGTTTTTAAAAATTTTTAGGAAGTGACATGCAATATGATTTATGCTAAGTGAAATGAGGCACAATTAATTATAGAATGTCATCAGTATGGGCCTTAAAGAACAGTGAACAGAGATGTCATGTTCCAGGTTTGCTTATTTAAATTCCTTCTGCCACAACCAGTTATTTTTGTTCACCGATCTTAATGATATCAATTTGTGCATAAAAATAGGACATCTTCTAAGCTACCCATTGATCTTTTTCATGCACAAATCTATTCACACTTAAGTTCGTGAGAGTATATGTTTCATTCACTTTGACTGGATCTTTTACTCCAAGAAACAGATCAAATTTTTTGATTGATGTATGCAAATAATTAAGTGCAGAGTTCTCAGAATATTTAAGTTCAGGTCTGTACCCACTTCTACTAAAACAAATGTTGAGTAAGTAAAGCTCCAGGACTTTTGTAATCATGATTGTGACTTATATGACTTGAATATCTTAAATACATCAGATATGCCCCCTCCCCCAAAGAGTGTCATATGGTGGTTTATGAGTTTCAACCTTCCTGTGTTGGAGATCACATGCTTTAAAAGGTTTGTTTAAATTAATATATATAGCATGAAGGAAACCAAATAAATACAAACTAACAAAATACTTCTTGAATAAAATTTTTTTGTGCAAATACTTCTTGATATATGCATTTGATTTTCTCTGATTCTTAGTTATTTTTTACATCAAGTTTCTCATAAATATTCAGCTTGACTTTGCCACTTAAAGTAAGACAAGTCCAACTTCAGCATCGAGATGTCTGCTTCTCATCCTGCATCTGTATAGCTGATTGTAACGCATATCATATGCTAATTTAAAGTGAATAAAATAAAATCGTTAGTGTTTGCATCACTATATAGTTTGAGCATGTGCGTGTGTGAACACAATAAATGGCATAGACAAAGCTAGACAAATATTTCACTTGCAAACAAATCGATTTATCATTGATAGTAATTATTGTAAAATTTTTCTGTGAAGGTGGTAGATGACACCCAACACTGATCATCGAGAGACTGGCTGCTGCTTTCCAATTGTGCTATTCATTTGCTCTTAGCATTACCATGTCATTTGCCAGACCTTTCAAATATGTCCACTTGATATAACTGCAATAGAATCTTATATTTGTTTCACTTAATTTCTCATTAGGTGGGGTACAGTGACATAAGAAGTGTCTGGAAAATTTCATATTATTATGTGCTGATCAAAAATATTGCAAAGACCTTTGCAACTATACCTTTACCAGTATAAGAGATGTTGGCATCATCATTCACTTTGTATGTTAAGTTTTTCAAGACTTTTTGCTCCTCTGAAGAGCATAGGACATTGGTCTATCAGCATTGCCACCAGCATTGTGGTCTGCGCCACCATCAGGAGTTGTCCCAGTTCTTTTAACATCTTCAGCAAAGTTTATAAAGGACTGTTTACTGAAATTTATGATCATATTAATCGCTTTTGAGATGTGCATGTCAATATGTAACAAAAAATTGCGTCTTTGATATCTGTTAATGATCGATCAAACTCCTTTGTAATCTCATCCAAATTCAGCAAATGAACCCATTTTTTAAGCGTATACATAATGAGGCAGTTATCAAATATACCTCTTTTGGAAAATGGTACCGATCGATATGTAGAGATCGCGTTTTGGTCCATTACAGTAAACAACGGAGGGCATTGGCGGTCATTCCTTGACGACACAATGCAGCATCTGTGCTCGAAACTAACTCCCCCTACGAACTTGTTTTACACATCCATGCTCCGCCTGGAAACCCCCGGGTAGCCTGCCAGTCCCCAGCCCTGATGACGGAGCTAGCAACCCCACCCTGCCAAAAAAACCAACAAAAACACCTGCTACAGAAACTGCAACTGCAACACGAACACAACGAGAGCCTGGACGGCTCGAAACGACTCGCAGGCGCAACGGATTTGTTATAACTAAAATACTGCCACGATCATGAGTTTTAGAAAGTTTTACCACGGAAGTGGTTTCACAGAAAGGGGTAAAGGGAAATAACTCTCAAGCACCTGTGAAATGACGGGCGCATCATGAGGCGACAAGATTTGTGCACAAGCATAATTCTTACCAGCTTTCTTACAGTTGTTCTCTGCAGCGAACCGTTTACCGCAGTTTATGCTGGGGCTGCTGCAGTTTCAGCTGCTTTCATTGCTTCTTACTCTTATGTGTCTTGTTATTTTCATGAGTGCTGCAGTGAACGCTGGATTATCCACAACGTAACAGGTACAATGTAACCACGAACTTGTATATTACTATACACATCCATGATGTAACAATGTGCACCGACTTTCTAGTAATAAGTAAGGCATATACAAATAATGTAATACATCTCGTCATTGGACGTGATAAGCATGGGTTTGGTGGGGTGATTGGAAACCGAAAGTCGAAAAATAGGTGCAGAAATTGTACATCTACCTGTGTTTTGCTTCCTCGTCATATGAAAACGCAGTGGCGTTATTAGATGCAGAGCGAAAGATTTTCTCGATTTGAATAACATTTGTATGAGCAAATGGAGCCAGACCAAGTAGTACTGATACCATATTTCAATAGTGAAATTTTCTTTTGATCAGATTAACTGTTAATTAAATGTTAAGAACACAGGCCAGTTAAAATTGTAATGTTGTGGTTGTAATATCTTAATCATCGTTATCACGACAGCAGTTAAAACTAAAGGATATGTGAGTATATCAGTTCGATTATTGTAAATTACTGATCATGTGCCATTACTTGTTAAATTATATTTATGTAAACATGATGTGTTGTTTTTATTTAACACAGGTCTGAGGGCAAATCTGGAACAGAAGTTGTATGGACAGCATCTTGTTGGGAAAGTGGTAGCTAACCATATTCAAGCACATGTTAGGAATAAAAATCCACACAAGGCACTTGCACTTTCCTTCCATGGCTCAACAGGTACAGGGAAGAATCATGTGAGTCGCATTATAGCAGAGGCCCTTTACAAGAAAGGTCTGCACAGCAAGAATGTGCACCTTATTTCATCCACAAAAGAATTTCCTCATCAGGAAATGCTGCCTTTGTATAAGGTGGGTCTAGACCTTGGAATAGTTTGCCACTGTTTTGGTTGCTTCATTTCTGTTGTTACTCATATGCTCTTGCAGTCATATAGGTAGACAGATGTGTGTTTGTGTGCAAATGTGAAAGAAGGGAACAATATGGCAGACTAAAACCAGTTGGTGTCTTCAGACGTAATGTAAAACATTACAACTGTTTTTTTTTCCCTACCTTTTGGCCTGTGTTTTGAAGAAGCAACACCATAGCTTTCATTTATGGAAAATTTTATCCTTGACAGGACCGCCTTCGAGATATGATAGAGAAGCAAGTGAAGATATGTGCTCAGTCTTTATTCATCTTTGATGAGATTGATAAGATGCCTTCAGGACTTATTGACACTGTCAAGCCTTACTTGGATTACCATGAACATCTTAATGGAGTAAATTATCGCCAAGCCATATTTCTGTTTCTTAGGTAAGCTGAGTTGTATGTGTTATTGTCACAATAAAGTTTCAAATTATATAGAAATATGTGCAGATCAAAATGGAAAGTTCCTAATCATGTAGTTAAAATTTATCAAGGGATTCTGAAAATATACATCATTTAGTGTTGAGTTTAGGTTGGAGTTCTCGTTATGTTATCTATTGTATGACATCCCAGACATATGAAAGTTTATATTTTATTATTATCAGATGTCAGTTACACAGTTTGACATGCATAATCAGGTTCTCAAAAACATTAATACATATACATGTATCTTTTTCTATTTCATTTCTAAACCAGCTAATGTGTTTGTATAGACTGCTTTTAGGTTGATGGCTATTGTTTGACTGAATAGATACTTCTCAAAGAAACAAGAATGGACAAAACACAGTTGTATAGCTTGGAGAATTCTTGCACGAATGTAAAGCAAAAACTAAAGGAATGAAAAAAAATTGAGAGACAAAGTCACAATTCAAAAAAGAAAATTGCAAATGATCTTGCAAATGAGAAATTAATAAAAGCAAAGCATTAGTCCTATAATTCTCTGTATAAAATGTTATAAATTTGCATCATTGGGCTCTGTGATACACTGTTATATTTGGTGTTTGACTTTAGCAATGCTGGGTCCAATGCCATCATAAAACACTCTCTAGATCATTTTCGGGAGGGGAAAAGACGTGAGGAAATCCAGTTGGTCGACGTGGAAAACATATTAGCCACGGCAGTCATTAACACTGATACAAAAGGTAAGTGCTCCGGACAAAGAAAAAAACACACCAAAAAAAAACCTTTGTACTATGTTGTAAGACTTGTAACAAGCTGTTTGTTAGAGATGGGGAGGGGGTTAATTGTGAGAAAGCAATTTGAAACAAATTTACTAGTACCTGTAAAGGGAGGTTACTTTGCAGTTATTATGTAGCTGTACAAAAGGAACTAATTATTGGTATATGTATACTAATTGTATGTATTGGTATATGTATATGTATACTAAACTGCTAAAAGCCAGAGGATCTTGGTTGTCTGGATCCAGAAGTATTGATTGATAATAATGTAAAAGAGTGAGCAGTCTCAAACTTTGATTGCTGAGCACAAAAAAATCATGACAAACTGAAAACTGTTTTGTGCATTCTCACATGTGCATGTGCATTCACGTGTGTAGGGAAAGGATGGCGAGAGAAAAAGAGAGGTGGGACAGAGGGGAGGGAACTCTTACTGCTCATCCCATTTATTTTCCTACTCTTGTCTGATCATCTTTGTTGCTGCCATAAGTACCCTATTTGCACTTTAGCCACATTTTTGTGTCAGCATCATCCTTGTTAGTTTTAACCATGCCATTCTGTTTCATATTTTCACCCACTATTTGCTTTTGCATCTTGATTATTGTTATCTTAATCAGACTATTTTCCAGGTGGTCTTTGGCATAGTGAACTCATCGCCAAGCACCTGATCACAGCCTTTATTCCTTTCTTGCCTCTGACTCGCAAGCATGTGCAGGACTGTGTACGGGATGTTCTTGTCACAAAAGGATGCTACAGAAGACCGAAGGAGGTGTCACAATACATCGTAGATAATGTCCTTAAAGAGCTTACATTTGATTCCGGTGAGGAGCAGCTGTTTTCCGTGACTGGATGCAAGAGAGTTGCAGAAAAAGTTGACTTTGTTATGCTTGACTCATGTAAAGTAGAGTTATAGTTTGTAGAGGAGTGAGTCTATGACTAATCTCTTATTAATTAGCAGATCATGTTGTACAGCTGTTTCTAAGGTACTTCAGGAAGCATTTTTGTGTCTGTCTTCTCCTATTTTTAGATGATACTTTTCCTCCCTTAAGTGTTCCTTTTTTGTTTCTCTGTATTAAAATATTTCATACATTCAGTACCAGTTAGTAGTTTGAAGTAAGGAACAAACTTCAGCTATAATGATTTAATAATGATTTCCGGTGTGTAGTCAAATGTTTTGGACCTTTAGTGTTAAAGATTTTTGTAATGCCTTTTCTGCATGTAAAGGTTATGATAGCCTGATCTTCATGTCTTGAGCCTTTCTGATTTAGTGTGTGTAAACATCTTGGGGAATGAAATATATTATGGAACATGTACAGAACCAGGCAGTAGGAAACTAAATCTCTGGGGCGAGAGCAGCTAAAAGATATTTTCTTTGAAGAAGCATTTGTTGAAAGAGAATTTACTGGGAACTTGACTGATTGTCAATGTGAGCATTGAAGGATCTTTAGGTGCTTCCAATAGCATCAGTTCAGAAGGGTAGGGTGTGGGAGAACTAGTGCCCAAGTTAGAGCAGTGCAATAGAAAGTTTGAGGTGAAGAGTGGATGAGGAGGGCAATGACTAAATGGAACATCCTGGCCACTCTTTATCTTGCTATATTTGCTCCCTTTCCTACCATATTATGTCAGGGCTTGGCATTGAATGGATACCTTTATCCTGTCCCAGGCAAACCTGATAAATGCAAAATCTACAGCTGCCTGGAGAGATTGCTGCATTAGAATATGGAAACACAGATTATAGCATTGATGAAGAAGTCATCATCATCATAATCATTGTCATTGTCAACATCTTCATCTTATTATGAAGAGCAATCATCAACTACACTAACATTTTGATGTTACTGAAGATGGATTTATTTCCCATAGATGTACATCGGCAGATTTTGAGAGGGTATCTAGAGGGAAATATGTTAGAATCTTCATGATAATTAAAAAAAAAAAAAATCCGTAACTATTTAATGCATTCTATAGATAAACAATTTATTCTATAACTATTTATATAGCTTGAGCTATCAAGTTCATTCTGTAGCTAAAAATAAATGTGTTAAAATCCAATTTTTTCATCTGAGTAGGTGTATGTTGTGGGGGGGGGTGGAGAGCAAAAAGGGGCAATTTTTGTGATGTTGGATACATTTGAAGGATAAAGCTATAAAATGAACTATAAAGCTATATTCATAATGAGGCACAAAAAGCGCCATTTAGCTGTTTCACCCTACGTGTCAGGTGATGTATAAGTGAAGGTCTTAAACATTCTGGAGGGCAAAATAACCTCTTCATCTTATGTTGATCATTGTTTATAATAATTGTTCTGCCTGGTTTGTTTTAAGTGTAAATGTTAATTTGGTCTTAATCTCATTGTTTATCAATAAAAATGGATCTTAGCTAGCCTGGACTTGTAACTTGTTTGTGATATATGAAGGATAGTAACTGCACCAAGGCATAAAGTAAGTTAAAGGGTTGGTGATATTACGTTTGGCAACAAATGTAAACTTATTTTAAACAATCTACAATCTAGTCCTCCATTGGCAACTAGTGCTGACTCTTGACCTAAAAAATAAATGGATAGTGCATAGTGGAGTGAAATGAAAACTGTGGTTATATCTATTATGTTTCAAATTCTTGTTGTGGTCATCAAATATCAAGTTTACAAAATGACACATGTCATTTCAAAGAGAATGTGAAGTGTAATACTTCATATGACAAATAGTGTGTTGTCTCTAAAAAGTAATACTGGATGATATAAGTTATAACTTTTTACAATCTTTAAATTATTTTTATACTCTTTTTTGAATTATTCTGATATACAGTGAACAATACAACTTTATGGATGTTTATGTAGAACCTAGATTAAGTTTTGAAATTTTTACATTGATGAAATGAGTCATTTACATCTGTTTTGCTAGAATTTCTTATGCTCTGCTAATTTAGAACAGCTGTGTATGCAGTGTTTCAGGAATGAAGCAATTATTTTCAGCAAGTGCATTGTTTTGTTAGGGCTGTTCAACTTCTAATGTATAAATTTAACTTTTGTGGTTTTAGTGTTCTAAACATGCATTTGCAGGTTCTCATTTGAGATAATTTATTTAGATTATGTGGTAATGGACACAGTGAATTGAAAAGTCACGTCCTCTTCGGCCAGTTGATACTGCGACCCTAATTCTAAGCCTTACAACAGAAAACTAAATAGTAAATCTAAACACCATCTCTACATTATCCCTAACTCTAAATGAATAATTTCTTCAGAAGTAAAGTAGCTCTGTTTGGACAGCTTTTGTCAGTTGTCACACCGACCCATCTCCGTCTCGCGTAACGAGAGTATACTACTTCAGTGCTTATAACACGAGTTTTTTAATTGCAGCAACTTGAATATACACTATTAGAGCTGAAATTACAGTGGCTGCTGGCACCAGACTAGCTCTCCAATAGATCCTCGTTATAGGGTTTACGTTAAAGTGTACCCATTTCAATTGCAGATCCTCAAAAGAGTTCCATATTGTCAGGGATGGGCAAGCTACTTTTAATTTGTAGCCGGCTAGGCTACAGCTACTTTTTTTCAAAATGTAGCCGGCTACACTACAGCTACAATTTTGCAAAAAGTAGCCAGCTACTTTGGGCTACTTTTAAAATGTAGCCAGCTTCTTTTGGCTACTTTTAAAAGCGTGATGTTATAACAAGTTAGCTGTAGCCAGCTGGCTGTAGCAACATACACAAACATCAAACATACACACAAAACACTATTACTTGCTTTACAAAGTTTTTATTATAATAATGAAACGGAGAACTGCGATATACCGACAATTTTATTTAGTGAATCCAGAAATGCTTTCATTCATTCCTTGCACCCTTCCTCCCCCGGCCTTTTTCACATAATAAGTACACGTATTTTACGATTATATTAAACATTTCTGGATCTTTTTCCTCATCCTGTTTTAGTGACAAAAGAAATTATATAAGTTTTCCGATAAACATTTGTTTTCTATAAC
>SRHC01003065.1:1302693-1393564 GCA_004794325.1 Pomacea maculata
TGATTTTTTATATCTCCACCACTGTCAGCCCTGCTATTTATTCTCCCTCCCCTCGAACATTCTAGCACAGACATTCTATTTCGTCGCAATAAAGACATTTTTGAACATCGCTACATTGTTGAACATCATTTCCGCCCTCGCACAAAGACATTCTATCTTTTACATTGCTGCCGTGCTGAACATTCTGGAATATAGATGCAAATCTACAACCCAAAGACATTATACTTTGTACACTACTAGAGTGCTACAGTCGTGAAAGTAGCCAACATGTAGCCAAGCTACAGCTACTTTCTAAAATGTAGCTACGGCTACAAGCTACTTTTTTTTAATTTGTAGCCGGCTAAGCTACAAGCTACAAAATTTGTAGCCGGCTACAGTAGCTGTAGCTAGGCTACAGCTACTCCCCATCCCTGCATATTGTTATTGTTCGTCACCACCTCTCCGAATTGGGAGTAAGTTGTGCGCCTGCTGCCTTCCTTGGATGAAGCTGTTTTCATGCACCGGAGAGAACGCATGATAAACAGATGCTTCTAATCTACATGTGCCTATGGTAATTTTGCCAAAACTGTTGTAAGATCCACATAAATGCTACAAATATGAACGAACACACTAAATAAAATATACAGAAGTTTATCAGGCAAGGTCCTGTATAGAAAAAAGAGAAGTAACCATAATATAACAGTGCCAATCTATTATTTCACACACAAAAAGCGAGATCAGTAACTGCCACTCTATGAGCATATTTAAGGATATATAACAAATAATAAAACAAGAAAATAAAAGCTTCATTGTCATGTCACCAACTGCTAAGCGGTGTCACACAAACATTTCATCATGAATAGAGCTTGCACGCGAAGCAAAAGACTAGTAGTATCAGTCTCGCAAATTTGTTCTTACTTCTTTAATCGTAAAGTGGAAACGGGGAGATAATTCTAACCCCAGGATAATAGACCTGTTGATGTCGTCGTCAATGTGTTTCGGTCACCACTAGGCCTCGTTTCAAGATGACACAATAACAGGGGCGTGGAAAGATGCTCGGCTTTCGTGGGGAGGGGGCAAACTCCATGCTGACAGTGAATGACTTTCACATTCTTGTCCCCTAAGTGTCTTTTTTTTTTTTTGAGGGGGCGGCTCCACCAACAGCGGGTCGCCACTTCCCCCTCGTCCCTGATACCCAGTCTTGCTCACAATCGTCACTAACCTTCATCACCACACCACCACCAACCACCACCACCACCACCACCACTTTTATATCGTCGCTATCTCTACAATCGCCCTCATTCCTTCTTGCCCTGTTCCCTTGAACCCTGTCTAATCAGGCCCCCATTTCTCAGAACTGTCACTTTTGGCAGATAAAAACATGTTTATTGGATTCTCTCCTCAGGCAGGCCGACTTTGATTCGAGCCCTCTCTGGGGTCGGCGGACGGCCCGGTGATTGGGTTTTGTAGGCAATTTCTTGGGCAAACGTCTTCAACTTATCGTCCCGGCGCAGTGTGATGCTGCTGCAGCATGGCGGCGCACGAGTGAAGACTATCTGCTGGCAGAGGGCTGCTACATGGTTAGCACTTCTTGAAACCGACTGTTCTTTATAATGATGACCGAGAGTCTACCTCTTTCTCTCTTACCACCTTCACCCTTGACCCCTTGTCTCTCTGTGTGTGTGTCTTGGGCTCACACTTGGTCACCTACGCCATATCTGTGTTTGCAAGTACATGAAGGTTTGTATGTGAGTGCGTGAAAAAAGCATCTCTAGATAAAGTGTAGCTTCATCTACATTCTCTACATTGTCTCTCACTCATACACTACACACACGCACGCATGTCGCCTGGTCCCAATGACTCTTCGTCAACGCATGCTCAATGACTGGACTGAACCAATGCATTTCTTCTCTTTTTCACACAAAATGTTTTAGGAGCTGAACACACGCACGCTCGAAGAAAATGAACAATGGCAGAATTATTATTATTATACCCTACATTGCGAGTGCCATTCAAAAGCAAGTATGAATGCGAATCTGGATGTCGGAGGAGAACGAAACGTGTCTGAATAAAAGAGCGAGAGTGAAAGAGAAGAAGAAAAAGAAAACGTTTTTGAAGAGCTAGAGTGAGGGGAAAGATGGAGAGAGGGATACAGAGTGAAGTGCTTGCATAAGGAAGGGGAAGAGAATGCGAAACTTGTGTTGCCCATTTTGTGTGCAAGTAGGCGAGACAGCAAGCCGGGCGCGAAGAGTACCCCTCCCCACGACCCCACCCACCCGACCCCCAGCACAAGGGTTGTTGGGGACGAGGTCACCGTTCGGGAGACAAGGAGGAGCAGAAGCAGGACTGGGATGAAGGGGTGGGAATGGGGGGTCTTGAGAGCCCAAGGAGGGTCAGACGGCATGGGGTGTGACCTGCTGAAGTACAGGGACGAAGACAGATACATCGCGAACAGCACCGACGTACGGCGATGATCGATGCTGGCTGGCGGCTGGGGTGGGGGAAGTCGGTGTCTGTAATATCCAGCCTGCTGTGTACTTAACTCATTCCTCTCGTTTCCTTGTGCGCTTTCGTCTGCTGCCTACGCCAAGTCTTATAGTTGCTTCTGTCGACAGAGTGAAACTTCGCTGTACACGCACTTTCACCTTTGACCCCTGTCAAACCACCAAAAGAGTTGTAGGAGAGGACTACATGAAAGGAAACTGTTAAAAAATGATTGAAGAAGAAATAAAAATAAAAATCATCCTTTTTTTCTGTCAAATGAAAGATATGAAAGGTTTAAAATGAATTTCTATATTCGATTTTTATGCCGTTCATTAGTGGACAGTTTTTTAAATTCATTTTTTTACTGTAAAAATGACCTCTCACTCTCTATAGACACACACTGGCGAAATGGGAAGAGGGGTGGGCAGCCATCCTCTCCTTTTTCTCCGCCACTGACATAAACCCTCTCTTTATGTGTGAAGTATTTTGTGACAAAATTCGTGACATCCTTTTCTTTACATACACTTTGTAATACTTTAAATATCACATACTGACAGGTGTAAGTGCGACAGTTTGTCAAGGTAACCAGGAAGACACAAAAACCAGTGCTGCATAAATACAGGGAAAATATTCTGCTGTAAAAACGAACACCGCCTCACTATGACAGACGTCTTGTCGTGTAGCTGCCACGCCCTCACAATGATGCTGATGTGATTTTTAGCTCCCTCGGATTCCAGAGACTACATTTACATGTTGAACACACGTGCAATTTGCACCAAACATTCTCACCCACCCCAGGACCCTGCTTTCTTTCACTTCCCCTTCCACTCCCCGATGTTTTTCACAGCTTACTTTCACTTTTAAATCGGTTATCTTTGTATCAAAGTTTTGGAAGATAAAACATTTGTTGTCTACACTCACTTGTGTGTATGTGTACATGTATGTGTGTATGTATTTGTTGACTGCACTCATTGGTGTGTATGTGTGCATCATGTCTGTACATATATTTGTTGACTACACTCGCTGGTGTGTATGTGTACATTATGTCTGTACATGTATTTGTTGACTACACTCACTGGTGTGTATGTGTACATTATGTCTGTACATGTATTTGTTGACTACACTCACTGGTGTGTATGTGTACATTATGTCTGTACATGTATTTGTTGACTACACTCACTGGTGTGTATGTGTACATGTATGTGTGTTCATTCGTATGTTACGGTTACTTGTATAGTTTATCATGCTCTCTTGAAATGGTCTATGACCTGTTAAATTCATCATTTTCTCTCTCCCTATAGGTGCTTGAGTGCTATCTGTGAGTGTTTGTGTGTGTGTTCGCGTGTTGTACGTATTTGGGGCGCTCGTCTGTGTGTTATGTGTTGTGCGTGCGTGTGTGTGTGTGTGTGTGCCCTAAGTCCAGTATTTTATCATTGTTGTTCAGCTTCTTTTTATTTACATATCTTTTTTCTTCTTTTCTTAATTCCTTCTGTTTATCTTTCTTTTAAATACTTTTCCGCTTTCCCTCTCCTCCCCACTTTTTTTCCCTCCTGCCGTAACTAAGTTAGTGCTCGGTGCCTTTCTACTTCCTGTGGGGGTTGTCATGGACGTGAAACGATCTGATTGTTGGTGAGCTACGTGTACCCCCACGGGACTGTACCCACACCGAGAAGGGCAGCAGACAGGACCAATGAAATAAAGTACACAGAGGTCGGTGGGGTAGAAGGGGCAGAGCTATCGTCCAAACATTGCAGGATGCTCTGCTACACTTCTCCACAAACGGACTTCGCGATGGTGTTTGCGTGAGTCGTTATTTCCTGTTGTCGCCTGGTTTTAGTTCATGTCTTGTCCGGAACCCAGGATTGTTTTTGTCGGAGAAAATCGCAAAAAGGTCTCTCGTACTTTTGTGACATCTTGTGACATCTTGTGACATCTTGTGACCCAGTAGTTTAGTGGTCAAAGCACTCCTTTGTCACTATTGCAGTTACAACCAATATGCCCTAGGTTCAGATTTCGTCTCGGGATATTCTCTGTATATAATACCCTCTCAGGTTTTCTTCCTCATCCCTTTCCTTCTCAGTACGAATTTACTTTCCTGGATGGAGTTGAGGGGTGGGGTGGATGGAGGATTCAAGGTCTACAGTGGATGGAAAATTCGTTTGAAGGATGTTATAAACTTTTGGATAATCAGCGAAAATTGTCAGGTTAAAAAACTAACTCTTAATACAGTCGGGTAATCATTTTCTCCAATACGGATTAAAAGACTGTAACAAAGACCTTAAGTGTAAAAGACATGAGTCACAAGCTGGAATTATTTAGACAGCACCAGCTCCTGGCTGAGAGGAGCGTCTGCACTTTCAGGAGATGCAATGTTAAATTTTTGTAATGAAAGGCAAGGGTATGAATTCTACAAGGGGTGACTTTGTGTAAATCTTAATATTAAAAAAATCAGCTTGAGACGAGTATTTTATTAAATTTGAACAAAATAAACTCTTTGCCAAGAAAAGTTGAAACTTGATTTATTGGTTATCTTCATTATAGGAATAAATCCTCCTCAGTTCTTTTTTCCTATAATCAATATACATTGAAACAAATTTCCAGCTTTCTTGAACGCAAACATTTGTAGCAAAAAAAAAAAAAAAAGAGAGAGAGAGAGAAGTTTGTGAAGTTTGAGCGGAAATGTGAAATGGTCACAAGACAATACAAGAAGTGTTTTTCTACAATAAATTGCTTTAGATATGGGACTCGGGACAAGTTTTTTTTCTGTACGGGTTCTGGCACGTCACACGTTTGCAGGAAATGACCAGGCTATGGATCGTTTTCACAAACCCGCTCTTCATTTTCTGTTTAAATACGCGGTGGCCACGAGGGTCATCTGGCGTTCATTTACAGCACTCTCTACTGCAAACAATCCAGGCGCCGACACCTCCGACAATGGAGCTTACAAAATGAGTGAATGTTGGAATAAGTGAACGCACGGCAGAGACAGTAGCGAGAACACTTTCCTCCATCCTTTAGACACCCTCCCATCCTGTCGCTCGCCCACTAACCCATCCATCTACCTGCTTACGCGTTTAGTTACGTTTAACATTCTACCCGCGTCTCGTCTTACAGTTGTTTACTCGTAAATCCGTTCTTAACCTGGAAAATATTGTCAAAGGTTTTATCAAGTTGAACGAAGATCAGGGGTTTAGGGGCGAACGCTCGTGGCATTGAAACTTTGGTCAACACTGGACTTTAGCCTCATCATCACTGGGAACTCCAGAAAGTAATTAGCTCGAGGTGTCATTTCATTCCAATTAAAATCATCTCCGAAAAAACTTGAGCTTACTTTAGTTTATAGCGAAGGAGATGTGTGGATTAGATTGTGTTGTGTACAGGTGGGCATCCGTAAACACCCGGGGCTGTCAACTTCTTGTGCTTTCAGAGATTAAATACCACAACTGATGACAGCCAAGAAAAAGGTATAAAAGGGATCGACTGAAGCACTTGTGAAGGGTCTTCGTGACACATTGACTATAGATTATGTTCCACCTTCACATTCCGCCTCGCTCTGGCCCTGAGGGGAAAAAACAGGCAATCGAAACAGTCAGAGCATGTATTCACAGAAATGTGTTTAATTAATCAGTATTTGCAAAAAAACAAAAAAAAAAACAAAAAGAAAAAAAACCCCCAAAAAACAAAAAAACCAACAAAAAACCCCCAAAACCCCCAAAACCCAAAACAAAAAACTTACAGATATAATTTCTTCTTCAACTCCTAGGATTTGTTCAATGTTTTTATAACATTTGATTTTGGTTGCGCACTCTCTTGATAGATATATATTGTGTGTGGGGTGGGTGCGGGGTGAGGGTATATGTGTTCAAGAGAATGAGAGAAACACAGAGTGAATAGCAGCTGAGTTAGAGATAATACCCCTATATTAGTAACGCTAGTATATTAGTAAAGTAGTGCTAGTAATATAGTATATTAGTACTAGCATATTAGTATAGTAGCTCTAGTATGTTAATATATTTAGTATTGTAGAGAAGTAATATCGTGCGGTGAAAGGAATGAGGGAAAAAAAGCAGACAAAAACCCCCGGCAGATATTACAGTGTCCCCAGACGAAATCTGAACTTAGGGCCTATTTGTTATCACTGCAACAGTGACAAACGAGTGGTTTGACCACTATATACTACTCGGTATTCGTCCAGCCAAGATGTCACTAAAGTACAAAAGTGCAAAATATATTTTTGCGATCTTCTCTGGCAGAATCAATCCTGGATTCCGGCAAACATGAACTGAAAGCAGACTACAACAGGAAGTGATGTTAATAACGACACACGCAACCACCATCGTGAATTCCGTTAGTGGAAAAGTGTAGCAGACGTACCCCATAATGTTTGGACGATTGCCCCTAATGTTAGTATATTAATCTCCATCTTGGTCGGGGAGTGGGGAAGGAATTTCTAAATAAAATGAATGTCTGACAAATTTCTAACCCTAACCCATTTCTGACAAAGGTATACGAAAACTGGGCGAATAATTAGGAAGACGCTGCATAATATTCAAGTCTTAGACACAAGAAAATTTAAAGAACCAACTTTAAACATCTTGAGATTAAAAATGTGGACAAACTGAATGCAACGGTCGAGAAGCAAGCGAAGAAGCAAGTGTGGGAAGTGACAGTGGGCGTTCATGCCGCAGGCAGTCGAAATGGAGATGATGGTTAACGGGATGATAAACTGAGGCTGGCGAAGATGCAACCAAAGGTTGATTTTAGTTTCCATTATTTTCCTTTTCCTGTCGCTTTCTTCCCTTTGTTGCCTTGGATGCAGAGAGTGCTCACGTGGTAAACACGGTCATCTTGGCGCGATGTTGACAGGGATGACGCTGCCGTGTGGCGACTGAGGGATGATGCTGCTGGTACCAGGAACCTGGAAGTGGGGTCGTGGGTCATAGGTCGTGGGGCCGTGGGGCCGTAGTTTATCTTAGTGTTTAGTAGTTTACCATAGTGACACGTTCTTGTAATTAGGTGGTGTGCCGGCTTATGTACCTGCGTGCGCGCGTGCATGCATTTGTTGTTTAGTTGAAAGGAGGGTATATACATATAAGAGAGAGAGAGAGAGAGAGAGAGAAAGAGAAACATTTAGTTAAAAAAGAGGGTGATGGTAAGAAAGAACATTTTTAAGTAGCCGGCGTTACTACAAGGGCTTGAAAGAGGAAGTAATGCAAGTTATCTCTTGTGGTTGAGTTTAAACTTTCGATAACTTTCCTCGTCGGAAAAAGACAAGTCAAACAAACATGAATGATGTCGTTAATAGTGATCGAACCTGAAACTTAGATCCTTAGACGAATGCAACACCTTCGCTTTGGGACAAGGAAGAGTTGGAGGTTGGGTGGAACAGAAACCTAAGAAGGATTCCTTGGTGAAGCCACTGTTTGTCAGCTTGCTAAGCATGCTGTTGCTCATCTTTCAAAACGTTTCAGATCATTGCCGACCATGTTCTCTCGTTACCCCCCGTTTCGTAGTTGACTGCCCCAACTGCGGGCTTCCCTCCCTTTCGTAAGGCTGACCCTTGCGGTAATCTTTCGTTCGTGTTTGCTGGGTCTTGTACAGAATCTTGTGGGTGCTTCTAGCATGTTCGATTTTTGCACAAGCCCAGTAATTTTCCTCGTTGCGCTCGTCGGCTCTCACAACTTGCAGCCGGGTGTGAGGGAGATCTGCATGCAAAGAAACGATTTGCCTCATGGCAAATGTACCAGGCGGCTGGCGACGTCGACGAAGCCATCAATAGATGCTAAATTTCATAAATATGTCTCGCAGCCCGAGAGGCTAGTCGTCACTACCACTGGAGTCTAGTCACTTCTAGCCACCAGGAGAAGCTGGCCATTGGTCTGCATTCTCCGTACCAGGAGATGCCTACCTTCCCTGTTCCCCTCCCCATCTCATTATATGCAAACTGTAGAGGTCTTCACCAGTCTAGTCTCGCCCCACAACGCCTAGCGAAGCTCACCCACGAGCTGACCGCCAGACACGGCCAAGTCTCGCGAGATCTTACGCGACCTCATCTTCAGCAAGAGAGACCGCGAGCAAATAACGTGCTGGGAACGAGTCACGTGACCACGCACGCACACGCGTTATCCTCCACGTGACTTCCAACAGCGAACTGCGCCCGAATCCAGAAGGTAATGATTCCAGCAAAACAGTCTGTAAACAGAGTAGCTTAACCCACCGCAAACATAACTCTTTTTTTTAAGGGGTGGATGGACGGGAGGATGCGTTTTAATTCCGAATTTGCTCTCTTCTCTCAGTTTGTTCGTTTTGGTGAACATGCGTCTGACATCAAGTCACGATCACGCAAGAACGACTCGTCCTTTTGCCTGCATAAATATCACTCGTAATTTTAATTTGTGGAGATTTCTACGAATCTCATTTCCGTCCTTTTTAAATTCAATGTTTCTAAATCCTTTTATACTATTTCCCTGAAACTCATGAAGTGTAAACAGCAGTGTTAGACAGAAAAAAGCGAGAGCCATGTTAAAACTTGTTTGCTGTGACTCAGTTTTGTTACCATCTTCAGGGCGACGGAGCAGAAGGCTTTGCCTTAAGAAATATCAAGCTTCTCTTTGCTTGTGCTCGCTGCAAACCTTTCCCTCGTCCTTCGACTCGGAATATTAACAAGTGTTTAACAGCTTTACTCTTCCTGCGGTTGGGCTGTTGACATGCTCTACAGGCATCCAACACCCTTCATGGAGCTGCATTTTCTTAATTTTTTGTGTGGATATGGTGTGGATATGGTGTGGATATGGTCGTTTTTCGCACATCACAAAACTCGTGCTTCTTAGAGCAATGTAAAAATAATGGACAAGGGCAGTTCAAACAATGGATCAGTGTTCTTTTGTGTGTTTTAGTCTGCCATAATATGGCATACGTGAACGAAAGCTGACATATTTAAAAGCTAATATAGTAGAGATAGCATAACGAGATTCTCGAAGACAAGAGTAAAAAATGAAGTAGAAAGATCTTTCATGTCCGATATTTTGTCTTCGTTCCCGTTCGAAGCAGTTTAGTAGGCTTATAGCTCAGGAGGGGGTAACATTTTTTTCCCAAGGGCGATTTTGATATTTTTAACAACATTTGCGGGAGGTAAAAAAATATCTACTTAAAAATTAGCTTAGCTGAAAATGTACAACGATAAACAACACACACGGAGCGTTCGAAAGAAGAACGGTAAACACTAACGATTTTGTGGAAGTAAGTTCTACAGCAATCATCCATCTACCGAAGCTAATACCCAGCGAAAGCCTCGGCCCTTTCCACCCTCTACCCCACTTCCCATCCCTCAACACAAAATTCGACACGCACGCATGCGCACACACGACGCGCGTCTTCACGCACGTGACGCACGCACGCACGCTCGGACGTCCGCCATTATCGAAAGCAAGTCCGATTCTTTCACGACACGGACCAAGTGTTCTTCAGTTACACAAACGCCATGTTCTTCTGCAATGGCGCACTGGAGGGTAGAAACTAAATCGCTTGAAATGTGACAAGTGGGATAAAAATGGCGCTCGTCAAACGGGCGCCCTCAAGCACGATGGGAAGCCAGAAAAAAGTATGGCGATCGGATACAGTCATAAATGTAAAGTTGAACTGACACCGTTGATATAGGTCATACTAGTACTGTAGGCAACATCAGCATACAAATATATTTCCATTTATTTATAGCCTATAATTTATACAGTTTAAGCGTTATAGACTGAAAGATTTCAGTCGTTTGGGAAATATGTTTTTATTTTTTTGTAATAATAGTAAAGATGGTGTTTAGTAGTTTAATAATTTACGAAACCTTTCATGCTTTAATTTTTTTCTCTGTCATTCTGTTTCTGTAACTCATTCAGTCACACACACGTGTGGAGTCTTTTCTCAAATAATTGCCATTTCAACCAGCCCTCCCCCTTCTTCACAGAAAGGAATTAAGGATCTTGGTTTTAAATCTCAGGGCATACATAATTCCTTGGATGCGACACCTGTTCAAGGGCGGATCAGGCTTTCTCCTGGTACTCTGAATATCTTCCTCTTCATTATCTGTTTTTCCACACTCCTTCCTCAACCCCATTGAGTGAAATCACCTCCGGGTGGAGCTCAACTTTCCTCCAGCCAACGAAATACATGGACTGAGTCATCAAGAGCAAAAGCACCGCACGACCTACTGAACTCGAAACGACCGACCTTAAGAAGGCGGCAGGTGAGTGCTAAGTCGAATGTGAATGCCGTCTGCTCCTAAAGTGGTCCGATTAAAGATAAATAAAATAATGATAATAAAGACGACGACGACGACGACGACGATGATTATGATGGTAATAAATACAGTACATTTTGCATGACATTTTGCTTAATAGCCAGAAGTTTTCGCCTCCATTTCTGTGGTACAGTTCGCTACATATTTAAATTAATTACAGTTATGCCGAGTTCAATCATTAACTCTATTTATATCTGCATTTGTGTTCCATAAAGAGGACGAGGAAAAACCGAAAAGAGGTCGAAACGGGTGGGAAAGAAAGAGCAGGGCAATAGCTAGACCAGAAACTCCATCCTGTGTTGATAGATCAATGACATGTTAGCCTTGTGGAGGCTTGTACGAGGCTTCCCTCGGCGTCTCCAGCAGCACACCCTGTGCTTAGAGCCATCTTTACAGCCACACAGCCTCCGCTCGTCAGAGCTCGCAGTTATGCCGAGATCAGTGGTTTGGCTTGCAAACAGGATTAGGACACCATAAAAATACTAAGAAGGGAAAACAAAACTATTTTTTTCTCTTATGTGCACGATGCCAGAACGCTTGTTGTCAGCTGAAGCAGAAGTATCAACAGTGAGAGTAAAGGAGGAAACAAAAGAAGTGATTTTTCTCGCTGACTTGCTTTCTTATTTTTGTTCATTTTTTTTATTTGATATTTCCATTTTTACCTTTTCCTGTAGAAATATCTAGGTTGAGATTGATTTGCAGTGCTTAGTATGATATTTTATTGCTGACAGTTCACTGCTCCATAGCGATACTATGGATTTGTTGACGCGTTCTCCGCTCGGACACATTGTAAATATGCGTTAGCTTGTTTACAGCTTTGTTGATGGTTTGGCCCATGGACCTCTTCTCAAAAACAGCATCACGAATTCGCTCAATAAAACGAAGTCAAAGATATCATTCTTAATGTAAGATACTGTTATTTTTATCACCAACACTTTTAAATTACATACACAATCAAGCACGCACAGACAACCCATAGGCGCGCGCACAAACGAACGCAGAGAAAGTCGAATATATAGATACAACTTCTTGTGGGGGAGAGGAACAACTAATGAAGAAGCAGGGAGAGCACGTGGCACGTGGCCAGCGGCTGGTACATCAATCTCTCTCTATGGTCATTTCATTTCCGACCAGGAGCTGTGTTCATTCCTGATGTCTAGAACAAGAGCACACGTCAACCATGTGATACAGGCTACTGTAGGAAATGAAACCAGCCCCTATTATTTTCAGGAGTTTGGGATCAGGACCCTTGATACATAAGCGTTGTTTGGGTTCTCCTCGATTCTAACTTTATAATAATCACAATTGATTAGAACAGGAGACAGAAAATGCGAGCAGTCAGGCGTGAAGGCACGCGTGTGAAGAACAAATGTTCAAAGTATATGACAACAAATGAAGCGAAAACACCAAAGATGCTCAATAGCTAGAGCAAATGTGGTTCAAGTGGGTAAGAAAGTAACTTTAAGGAGAATTCACCCAGATTTGGGGACACACTTTAAAAGTGCTCACTAGACCAGGGGTGAGCAAAGTTTTCATTTCGCGGTCAGGTCTCAAAATTCTAAGCTGTGGGGCGGGCCGGTAAAATACCAAAAATCCAGGGCAGGTGACTACACAACAAACATAGTGATAATGGAATAGACAACAAATGTGTCGATAATGGCTTTCAGTTACCGAATTTATTGAGTATAATGAAGTTGTTTGAATTTGCTCACAATAAAACTTGTAAACCAGCCTTTCCTTTGAAGGCAGTCGCCCCCGATGATCTCAGCCGTGTTATTTGTTATCTTTGTACCTTGTCAATCTTAGAATGTTACGGACTGCAGATTTTTAAGACTGTTATACTTCATAAATTAAATTTTAGTCAAATTAACATAGGCTAAATAAAAAAAAAAAGAAAATAAGTGAATTTCAGATTTTGGCAGACGGGCCTGTCCAAAGACGGAAGTCGTAGTTTGCCCACCCCTACCCTGGACTTTGTAAAAAGGAGTTTTCGAGGAAAAATGTTTTAAACTGTATCAAACAGAAAGCACTTCCAGGTGCTATGACGACATGGACAAACAAAAGACAAGAAAAGTGAACGATATAAATATAATAAAAATATGGTATCAATATAAGTATAAATTGCAAGAGACGTTAGAGGCGCCAGACATATTACAAGAAAAAGAAACACAGCTGGCTAAGGGTAGAAATGGATTTATGACAAAATAATAATTTGTTAAGCTGGGATAAAAGGCTAGAGGTCAAGAGGAAGCCTGGACCGACACATCAGCACACAAACAACGGAACGGACTGGCAAACGAGGGATCAAACGGAAAAAGTTGCTCGTAAAGGCGCTATGAGAAGAATAATAGGCTGATCGATGCTAAATTGATCGATCAAGCACTCAGATGATTGAACAAATGTTCGGGTGTACGGTTGTGATGGAAAAACTTTGTCACTGCCTCGTGCAGCTGTTCTTTCACGGGTCATGAACTCAGCTGTTCTTGCCCAGCTCACGGACGCAGCTGTTCTTTTGTGGGTTGTGGAAGCAGCTGCAGAATCCTCTCTTCCAAGGCGCGTGCTGCTCAGACCTGACATTTGTGCTCAGCGATGCGTGTCTGTGGGGAGGATATGGACTGTCATCGGTGCAGCCATGCGGCCCCTGCCAAAAATAAAGATGGTGGATTCACGTCAGTGGTCAATGGGAGTATCTCCTTCATCCGCTGGACATGTTGTTAACAATAAGTCCTCTACAAACCTCGGTGATGTGCAGTTTGCAGTACGGACACCAGTCCGTATCTTGTCTGCAACCGGGGTTCGCTGACATATGGTCAAGACTTCTGTTTAATTTTTTATCTAGTGAACTTACATCTTCATGCAGCTGTGATTTACAAACTCTTGGCACGAGCCCTTTCATAATACGGCTGTAGCTCACAGTCATTTGGACAATGTAACATTATGTTGATAATGATAAGGATGACAGCATAAAAACATGCATGGATAAAGATGAATAAGTGAGAAGTGAAAGGAATAGATGATCATGAAACATGCAGTTATAGTGCCAGTCCTCATGCAGTACATGTATTTTTCTTTGAAAACTTACTGGCTTACACCTCTGGTGTGCCCTTGGTGCCCTTGCTAGTCCACATCATTTTTTTTTTTTTTTAGTTCAACAAAAGTTTTCTGTGAGGAGGCAGACAGTTTTTGTTACTCATTACCAGAAATGAATCTCTACCTTGCCAGAGCAGCCTTAAATAAAAGACAAGAAGTCCTCATTATGACCCACGACTTTGCCTCAGCCCCATCGCAGGCAAACCCCAGGATTTCATCTCGGTCTTTGGACACCTAGCACTGTAGACCAAAAAACTTGAAGACTACAACACACATCGCCTGTGGTGGTGTTTTCTAAATTAGAATGTGGACGAGTTAAAAAAAACGAGAATGCAGCAGACAAAGAGAAAGACATGTACACATTAACAAGCTCACTTAAAAAATGACAAAGTAAAATAAATTTTATTGTTACATTAAGCATGAATATTTTTATTATTTTATTAAGTTTCTTTAAAATGAAAAAATGTCAATGCAAAAAAGCAAAGCAGATAGTCGTGTAAGAAGTTAGCCAACAAGGCACAACATCTTTGGGAGGGGAGGGAGGTTATAACGTATACAAAACACATAGTCTAGAAGAGAAAGTGCTGACACCATGACACCATCAAGAAACTAGCTTCATCTCTTAATTACAGAGTGGCTCCTCCTTCAGCGGTTAGCAACGACGTACATACGTGGTTTCTAGATAAGAAAGATCGATAGCTCGCCATTCCTTGCGAAGCTGATGCCAATACGAGCTTGTGTAGAAATCGAAAACAAATCAAATGATACACCGCCACCACGAGTGATACTGCAGCCGACTGAAGCCTTGAAGTATTGAATGGGAGCGCGCGCTCTAATGGGCCACCAACAGCTGCTAAATACTGGAAAAGGGACGAATGCCTTATTTGCAGACACAACTTAACGCGGGAACGTATTGACCGGCCGACACCTCCCCCCATTTCCCCCCAAAAAAGTCACAGAACATGGCCAGGCAGCCAACGAAGCAAACACAAACAAACACAGAAGTGTAATCAGGAGGGCTGCGTCCAGAATCTTCAGCCAAGGAAGCGAGCACAAACACAGAGGTATGACCGGGAGGGCTGCTTTCATAATCGTTGCATATCTCTAGAAGATGATCAGGAGAGGAACGTTTCGAAAAAAGAAAATGACAGAATAATGTGTCCATCTGACAAATTAACATGCGGCGTAAAAGATTGAAAACAGACCGCGGAGACATCGCCATTTTTGTTTGTCTCCCTTGCCGATGTTGTCTCATGCATGACGTTGATGGCAACAGTTTAGTAATTTATTTGAGAATATTCTCAAATTATATGTTTGAGGAACTACTTTTGAAAGCAATATCAGACAAAGATGAATTTAAATTTAAAACTATTCTGGTAACAAAGTTGTCCAAATGTAGATTACTACCCCTGATGTAAGCGATGCTCCTCTACAATAATCGCCCCTTACATGACAGACTTGACAGTTATTATCATACCTTGTTATTTTGTTCTCAGAAAGCTGTTATATTAATTTTAATTTAAAATTTTTATTTTTATTTATATGACAAAGAAGTAGTTGAGGTAGCAGCACCCTGAAGCACTGCACTCTTCGAATAAAAAGCCTGCGGGAGGCAAGTTTGGAAACCTCAACCCACGATCTTCAGTCGCCAGTGAGATTTCGGTGCAGGAGGACTTGGCGTGACCCCAACACTCGTTCCACAAGTCTTCAAATGGCAGACGACCCCTAACTTACATAAAAGGATGCTTTCTACACCTCTGATGCTAAACCCGTGGTTATGTGTTCAAAAAGATCGAACCTACTGCCCATGGCCTTTCTCTTCTGACACGTTGTAATCACAGGGAGGAAAGTTGCAAAAGATATTCTACAGAGAAATCGATCCTCCAGCTTCTGAGAGTCCACAATATCCGAATGTTGTTGATGTTGTTACATCACATATTAAGACAAGGCTACAGATTTTTAAGATATAAATTATCGAGAAAAATTGTATTTATTTTATATGTGTGTGTGGTGGTTGTTTGGTAAAATGGTTTTTAAAGTAATTACCTTTTCAACAAACATAAACATGTAAACAAATATACACACCACCATATCAACATCATATTTACAAGCAGTATTATGTAGGGATAACTGGGTACAAGCAGACCCCCAGTATATATTCCACTCACACATCTCGCAGTGAATGAATAGCAGCCCCTCTCGTAGCGGTTTCGGACAGAAGTGATTAATACTTGTAACTGGAAATGGCATCGAAGGAAAACATGGTCTAATTTACGACCCTGTGACGACAGATCCGAGAAGGGAATAAAACTCAAAAAGCCGAATGCTGGTCCCTTCTCAAAGGGGCGTGATGGATGCGAGTCTAAAGCAATTTGCCGCGTTTTCTGTTCAGAACGAGCTCGCTGCTCTGACGGCGGCAAAAAATTGCCGCGGACCGTTTGTTTTTGCCGCTTTTTGACCGCTTTTCCCTTCGACCTGGCTGCGGTCTGATGCAAGAACTTAATTGTGCAGTATCTATCGGAAATACATATTACAGGGAGAGTGATACTCATCGTCAGATATTCAACTGAAACTTATCAACTGTATTGCTGACGGCAGCTAGAAGAATCTCATTTTTGAAGTTGAAGATGAGGAATATCATACAATTTTTTTTTCTGAAGATGTTTTTTGATTTGAGAATGTTGTTTGAGATGGTTTTTTTTATGTTATCTGATGAATCAAAACCAATGCGTGCAGTCAATAAATAAACATCGAAACCTCTGAAGAAAAAAGTGGATGTATAGTTACAATAAAGAAAAAGTTATTTTCGACGGCAACAGTTACTATGAGTAAACGTATAATTAGCTATTCAAAGATATTGATAAATATAAAGGTTAGTACATAGAAAAAAGTAATGAGAAATCACGGATAACTGTAACATCTCGTGATATATAAAATACCAGAATATGTTGTAAATTTAATTTTAAAAATTGCTAATAAAACAATGCAACATATAGTTCATATTTTGGCTCTAAGAAAACAAAATGAGACGGAGGGACAGACAGACAGACAGACAGACAGACAGACAGACAGACAGACAGACAGACAGACAGACAGACAGACAGACAGACAGACAGACAGACAGACATACAGACAGACAGACAGACAGTAGCAATAAATGCTACAGATTGAAAAAAAACCCAGCGTTCGCAGCGTGCGGGCAAAAGTTTCGAGCAGATTCTTGGATAGAGCAAAAACTCCTCTCGAACAGATCGAATCTCGAATGGATCGATTCTGGGAGGAAGGAAAATTAGATTACTTCGATTACTTCTCGACTCGGAATTGTGAAAAGACTCACAGTCACGCTGGGAGGGTCGACTGCGAGCGTCTTCCGCATCGAGAATTTTAATCTAAACCCTCGGACACTTGTGTGGAATGGCGAGTGTTTAGTGCTTATTACACGGGAAGTGGGCCCAGCAGAGTGGCCATTGTGGGCGGCTACTAGACGTTAACTGAACACATTTGTGCACAGAGCGTGTCCGTGTTTGCCTGCCCATAAAAAGGCGACTATGTAATGGCCGTCTTCCTTCAACCCCTGTAACATTGTAATAGCTTCACGCACGCGCCATGTCGCTGAAATTAAAGGATCTGACACAACGTCTGCTTTCTCTCGCCTGCATGAACAATACTGAGGGGGACTTTTCCAGTCCGTTAAACCCTGACAGGCGACAGTTCTCATCTGCGAGGGACAAAGGAACTGCTTAGCGAAGATGCACTGCATGCAGCACGTGACCTCTGCTCACGCCGTGCTGGCGATGACAAAAGAAAGTCTCGTCGGCAAGTCTCGCACCTCGCGAGACCTGACCTGTGACGTCATGTTTGTGTAATGTGTGGCCCCTGTTTAGAGTCATACCAGTCGAGCTACGCAGTCTGTGATGTCACTAAGTAAATCGTGTGACGTGAGTGTCGCGTCACGCAGGATGCAGTACGTGATGTGTGACCCCGGTCTCAGGTCATGGCAGTGGCGCTAGGGAAGGTAAGAGTGACGTCAGCAGGCAGGCGGTGACGGTAAATAATGCAGGAAGCGAGCGGTTGGTGTCCGCTGCAGGCAGGTAATGTCAGTCGCTCGTGTTTCACACCGGTCCTGTTACATAATGTAGCACACCTGTGTTCTCGATCGGGTCGGCTTCTTCGCACACCACAACGGGGGCGCTGCAGCGGGCGGAAGACCGTAAGAAACGATATCAAAGAACATTTGAAAACGAAGTCGACAACTGCTGACAGCTTACGTACATCTGAATGATATTGAAAGTACACTCGACATGCTGAGCTCACATAAAAAAAAAAAAGAAAAAAAAGAAGCCACATAAAAGAACAACAACACAATGTTAGAATGCGTAAAAACTTAACTGAGTTAATATGACAGAAAACTAAACAGTTATGACATTTCTCTCAGCCTATAAGCGCGATTCAGGGAAGTAGTTATAACTCAATAGTTATTATAACATTAGAGAAAGAAAAAAAGAATTACAGAGAGAGAGAGATCGGAGTGTCAGAGGGAGAGACGGCAGAAACAAATCTTGTCCAAAGTTGTCCATCTTTTTCTACTTTTAAACTTATCAATCCCTTCTGACTCCTGAATCCTGTTATTTTTTTCTGAAAGCAACATATTCACGAAAATCGGTAAAAGGAGTGAAAGTCTGTGTGGTGAGTAGCCAGTGGTGCATTGACCACGCTTCTGTCAAAAGACTTGGACGACTTGTTATCAAATTAAAATGTTCACACTTTTTGTTTTGTCTCAGATGGGACATTAACGGGCCAATCAAAGAATGCTACGCGGGAGTTGTTAGGGTCTGTGACAAGGAGGTAACGGCAAGACACACAGAAGCAAGTGATTTTATTGGCTGGAGAGAGTTGACTGTAAGAGATGTAAGGGGGTCCTCTTATCCCCGCACATTAACCTTTGAAGCTGTACTCCAACCTGCTCATCAGCTGCACTATTCAAGAGCATGCACACAAGCTCATTTTTTTTTGTATTGAAGTCGACGCATATACGTCACAAATGCGTGAGTTACAAGCTCGACGCATATGAGTACATTCATTTACTGCTTTGCTGGCAGGGATACTCGGCTTTGCCCAGGCTGACTTCTATCACTTACTCTTCCAGCTGTGATTTTATTGTCAAGTTTCGATCTGTCGCTTCATTTGAGTCAAGGTTGTACATGTGTGTAGCGAAATAACGAAACACGTGTGCTCTTAATGTCCCTTTCTTAACTTGAAAGGTTGACAGGTCGTGGTCAGTAAAAGGGCACAACGCTTTCGAGAAGGTGGAGATAAAAACTGCGGGGATACTAGCCTCCAAATAATTCACTCGCCTTCTTCCTTCCCTGTTTCTGTATTTCACTCTGTCAAAGTTGACTCTCTTAAATCAAATTTGCAATGCTTTGTAGAAGCGTGTTGAAAGTACTTTAATTGTACTTCTGCTTAGATTTTTTTTCATTTTAAATCATCGACAACATCTTAGGACATAAAAAATATGCTCTGGACCAATGAACAAAACAATGAAAAAGACTCCATGAAAAGTTTCTGGTCAGTTCAGTGGGTATGTAATCACAAAAAATAAAAGCAAATAAATAAATGCGGAGGGATGTCCCCTTAAAGCCTGTAAGGTAGTATGATCTCCATATTTTCGCCCCTGTCTCCACACCCTGTCCCACACATAGGTCAAGAGTGGTGGGTGGACACCTCTAGCCTCTCTACAAAGCTGGTTGAGAAGGGGGAGGTTGGGTAAGGGTGCACCCGTCGATACATCAAGCCTTTTATTTGGTTGATTTTTGTTTCAGTCTCTCATCCTCTAAGCTATGGAATCGACAGAATATACACTGAACATGAACACGCCTGCCTGTCGGGCTATCAGTCTTCATAAGGTCGATAGCTGCAGACTCAACATAAATATCAGCCCAGACCTGTCTCAAAGAATTTTTTCAAACTTATTTGTCTCTGATGTGGTTTATATTTTGTGATTCTGGACGTTTGTATTTGAGAATATTGTCCTTGTGTTGATTATCTACAAAACAAAACTGCATATCCTTGATAAAATACAAAGAAAATCCACTGGAATCACAACTCAGAAAGTCCCTACAGTTCTCCGAAACACAAAAGTGTGCAATAGATTTTGGGAAGAACGTGAGAAAAAAATGATTTCAGACACTTGTCGGGAAGAATATCACCTTTTGTTTCCTAGCGGCAATATCATCGACCAATGAAATCTCGCAACAATTCCCAGCTTTGGAGGACATTGAACGGTAGTAGAAAGGATTTGACAGAAAAATGTTCTTCAGCAGCGCCAATGTTGCTGCTTGCGTTTAAATATTAAAGGTAGGCGCCAGAAAGTGCGGCGGACGGGCGCTGTAAGGACATGCTGTGGATTGCCAAAGAGAGGCTGGCGTGTACAAAAGATGGCTTGAACTTTGACCTCACTTCAGAATGGGGATCGCAGCAAAAGGAAAAGGGACGATAGATTAAAAAAAAAAAAAAAAAAATCGAAGGTTTTTCGATTTGGAAGTGTAAGCGTCCAGCTTCGCAAACAAGTTGACGAAAGTAACGGACCTGAAGGAAAACAAAAGAAAGAGGGAATGAAAGGAAAAGAAAGACAACTATGGCTAGGTTTGGGAGGGGGGAGGGGAGAAAGGGGAATAAAAGAAGGTGGAATGGAGGGATTTGCCAGGCGTGCGTTTCGCATTGATATGAAGTGTTAACTGGAATAACAGAAACTGTCTCTCTCACATAAGATGAGTAGTGTTCACACGCATAGCAGGCCGTTGTGAGATATTTCTGTTTCCGTTGTGTATTATAAAACGCGATGAGTAAATGCATGTGAAAGATTTCTAAATGATCATCATCATTATCCTCATCATCGTCATCGTCTTCGTCGCAGTCGTCATCATCATCATTATCACTGACCTATTGTGCACGAAAACAAAAACAAACCTCGGTTTTTGATTTGGTATTTTGAACTTCAGTCTGACTTTGCATGACTCGTGTTCGTGACAGGTTTGTGAAAGGATCACACACACATACGCACACACGCGCAAGCACGCACGCACGCACGTACCCACGCACGCAGCTGATGGAATTGAATCGTCCGACAAGACACGATTTTAAAAAGGTTTTTGTTATCTGAGGAGGCGCAATAGTCCGATGATTAGTGCGAAGGAGAAGGCTGCTGGTCACCCGGAAGGAGAGGGTTGGGCTTCACACCTTACACGTCACGTCTCTTAGATACGGTGAACCACTTAAGGCTCCCGGCTTTTAGGCCAGTAGATTATAGAGCTTTCTACCTCTTCACGCCTTTTGTTTGCGGAAGCTTAAGCATGCACGCATAAGCTCTCAGTCATGCAATCACACGCACGCGCACATTTATCATAAAATAAACACGCGGAAAAAACACATTGACATGTATAGTCTTAATAAAATATAAACATAGAGAAAAAAAACAAAAACCCCCACACACACATAGCAGATGAAGCCAGCTGAAAAAGGAGATCGTGAAATATTTTAACCGGCGTAAGAATCATTGCATCAACTGTCACCGTACACGCCGGCAGGTTTCATTGTTTTACTTGAAAGCACTTTCATCTACTTTGTTATATTGTGTTAGTGAATTGGTCGATGAAAAAAGAGGAGACTAAAGTGGCTGAAGTGAAAAGAAGCAACCGCTGATCATCAGCTTTGTGAACAGAAGAGAGAAGACCTGAACCCAGGACAATATATCCTCCTATCAGTAGTGACATGCGAGCTTTTCCCCACGAAATTGCTGGAACTTCCCGCTGTACCCGCTGTTAGACGTACCCCGATGTGCCACACGTTCTTAGCCCGAATCAGACGAATGAGAGTGGATGCAACCAATCAATGCCCCGGATCGCTGGACGCCGACAAGTAGGGTTTCGCTTCACTGCACATGGTCGGGCTCAGGGAGGCTTTGTTCTGAAGACGTACCACAGGTGAAAGTTTCCCAAGCAAATGACAACAGTTTTACAACGGTCTTCGACAACAGAAGACAGTCTTCTTGTATCGTTTATCGAAGTTTTTTTTTCCTCCAGTGTGTTCTTTGTCTTGTTTTATTAAAGGCATCGTGTGCATGTGCGTGCAGGCTCACTGAAGCACGTGAATGATGGAGGAGGCGGGGGGTCATGATTGTGTATTCCCATGTTGTCAGGGAATCTTTAAAACGACCGAATTTTCTACACCTAAAAGGTATCTGGCTTTTCCAGTTAAAAAAAAAATCTCCATGACCTCGTGTCTACGTTTAGTTTCGACAATGACACATTGCGGGAAAGGTCTCACGGACCAAAGTTCATTCGTTTCTGTTCATTTCCATTTGCAAGACGACGACAAGATGCGAGGGCAGCGAGCTCTGTAGCTGTGGTTTCCCTGGCACACGAGGTGTTGCAGTCGGGTCTCGTGAAGACCGTGGGAGTTGCGTGACTTTGGGCGATAACTCTGCCTTGGAAGCCATTTTCTGACGTCTTGATGACCATTCTGTTTCGCCATGGGCGCTGGTTATTATGGGATCGGTGACATGGCCGCCCCGCCACTCGCTCTACCTGCCTCAAGATTAGATCGCAAGGAGTAGGTCATTAAATGATCGAAGTCCACACACTCTCAAACACACACACACCATTCTAGCACTTACACATACACACGAGCGCACAGACTCACAAGCTCAACCACACACGAGCGCATGGACGCACACAGTTGCACACCTAACACCCACACATCCATCCATCCCCTCCCCCACCCATGTTCGCGAAAGACACATGCACACAATTTTAACACTTTCACATTCACTCTGTTCTAGTCTAGGTGATGAAATAAGTGCTGAAGACGTTAAACAAATTTTTTTTTGAAATCTTTACTCAACCTGAAACCAAAGAGCTTACTCTTTTGAGCTAAAGACAGAACAGTAACAAAGTTAAGTGATCGCTATTTTACATAACAAGCCATCCAGAGAAATAATTATGGAAACCATAGCCGACAAACTCGTGTAAGACAACATACCGAAATCACTTCTCACTTCTCACTTCTCAGCTTCTAAATGCCTTTAGAATCAGTTTTCTGTTTCTCGTCCTAGCAGCAGCACCAGCAGCTGTGCCTCCTGTCTCCTCCAGTTTCTGGGAGCATCATTATCTGCATCACGTGACTTGTATCTCCTCTCCTTGTGTCTCACTGAGCAGCTGTCACGCTTCCAGCGCCCGTCGTAATCAGCCAAACTGTCTTTTAGGCCACGTGTCTCCCCTAGTTTCTATCTTAAGTCTGCCCCAGTTTCTGTAACGGATGTCAGACCCATCTTCTGCTCCAAACGTCGATCCCACTTTCGGTTGTCTTTTATGTACATTCCTTTAATTCCTGTTCTGTTCTTCAGCTTCCATGTCTATTTTATGTGCCTTCAGTTACCTCCTTCTTATCTCCTTTTTTTGTTTTTGATTTTGGAAGGGAAAGTGCTTCCACCTCGAGGTGATTTCGCACTGTGGGAGATAGGGATCTTAGGGGGATGTGAGTGAAGAGAGGGGGAAGGGTCGCTGTGTTGTTTACGCTTGTTTGTGCTTTCTTTTTCTTGTTGGTGTTTCGGAGGTTTGTCAAGTCTGTTTTGGTGGTGAACTGTGTTTGTGTTCTCTTTTCCTGTTTCTATCTGTGAGGTCTGCCAAGCTTGTAGTGGTGGTGTACTGTGCTGGTGCCCTCCCTTCCTGCTGCCGCCGCTTGCTATTAGAGCCTAGGAAACCTGTCAAGTCCCTCCTAGTGGGGAGCTATAGTGGTTGCTGTGTGGCTTGTGCTGTTTTATTCTAGATTATTTGGCTTTCTGGGTTTTTTCTGTTACATAAATGGCTATGTTGTCCAGCGTTGACCCTTTGCCTATCTTATATTAGTAGAGTTTGGGTAGCTTGTCGCTATTGATACTACTTACTAATGAAAGTATATTGTGCCATAGTTCTTTAGGTGGGTTGAGGCAGTTATGAAGGTTTAGCTAGTGCCAGTCTGTATTTATCTAAATCTTTTAGTTCTTCTTTTTTGCTTTGTTTTCATTGCACTCCAACAGCACATGTGAGGTGCTAAGTGTATAACCACAGCCACATGAAGGAGGCTCTTTACATCTTGTTAGCCTCATTCTAGCTATTTTGGTTTGTTCAGACCTCTTGGACTTTAAGAACATCAAAGTGTGACTAGGCCTTACCTTCATTTTTGTATTATCTTCGCACCTTATTTTTAGTGCTGGTTTTATGACTATTCCTCTCTCTGCTGGTGAAATAAGGATGTTTAGGTTGGTGACTTATGGTTTTTTTTTTTGTTGTTTTTTTTTTTGTTTTGCTGCACGTCTACCTAGAGCAGTGGTTCTTAACCGGGGTTCGATCGAACCCTAGGGGTTCGTCGAGTCGGCCTCTGGGGTTCGGCGGAGCCTCCGGTCAAGACACACCCACAACTCGTGATGACACTAAAGAAGGGTTCGATGAATGTGCATATGAAACTAAAGAAGGGTTCGGTACCTCAAACAAGGTTCAGAACCACTGACCTAGCGCATCATGTTCCGTCAGTTACCTCCCTCTTATGTGCCTTCCGTTACCTCCCTTGGGTCCCTGTGTCAACCTATTTTCTCCCTCCTACCTCACCGCATCACCGGGAGGTACTGCGTCAAGCGCCGTCGTGGGTTCCGCGGAGCAAAGTCTTCTGTCGCCGAGCTTTAATGTGGATCTCGCGTGCCGTGAGTCACACAGTGACATGTGCGCCAGTCCTCACTCACTCCCCTTTTCCCCTTTTCCAATCTTTCCTTTTCTTCGCGTCCACCTTCTGTTCCGGTGTTTGCTGCTGAGAGTGTTTCAGCCAAACAGCTTCCTACAGCGCCACCTACAGTCCTGCTGCTCGCAAGAAAATGCAAGAATGAGTGTCGCGTAACACACTGACGACTTGTGGAAAGGATAGGGGGAAGGAATAGAGGAGAGAGGGAAGTGTGCGGAGATGCGGAGAGAGCAGATGGACACTGGAAACATGTCCTTCTTGGAGGCGGAGAGGAGAGTACAGTAAGGTCAAGTAATCAGCGCAAGGAGCATCGCGGAAACAAGGTGAGCGATACAATCCTTTTTTTTTTCCATCCGTCCTTCCCTCTGAAACTCTGTTACTAATGTCAGCTTGTACACACAGAAGGGAAGAGGATGGAGGAGAGAGAGAAGAAGAGAAAAAAAAAACAACAAGAACGAGAGGGTAGGGTAGGGAGAGGTAAAGAGAAGGAAGGGAGGAAGAAAGGAAAGAAGTAAGATGTAGGACCAGCAGTCCTCGGCACACATTTATTTAAAGCACAACCTTCAAAAAGTCCCGCTCCCCAGCCGCACATTTATCACGGAGGCAAATCTGCGCAGAAAGTTGTGGCAGCGGCCCGCTAGCTAATCAATTGGTGGGCGCGCTTATTACGAGCATCCAAGTGTTATGCCAGGGGCTCTCGGCCCTCACTCCGGCCGCTGGAGTGATTATGCTGTAGGCAGGAGGGCTCGCAGCTCAGCGCCCCTTCTGGCAGAATACATTTCCTGAACACAGAGAAAGACCAAAAAAAAAAAAAAAAAAAAAAATCAGCAGCCAATGTTCTGTAGCGTTTAAGTTTCGGGCAGATTTGCTTCCCTTCTTTTTTTCCATCCTAAACTTAAAAACTCACTCTATTTATTTATCGGTTTGGTCCATTTCTAGAAACGGGATGTCGACGAGAACACGTTTGATGATCCTTTTTCCCCGCGAGATAAGACGATGCGGCGTAAGACAGGAGAACATCATTGTATTTGGAAGAAGACGGGAAGACAGGAGGACGATTAGGCGTTGAGGGAACATCAAGGATGTTAGGGGATGACAGAAAGATGGTAGCGCAGGTGACGTGTTGTCATCTTGTCAATATTTCTGACTGACCTTTAAGCCCCTCTCCTCCCTAAGGTGTATTTTTGGAATGCTTGTTTCCCTTTTACATTCAGGCAATGGACTGTAAACTTTCTTGTTTAAGGCATTGAGATTATGTGTATCGTACTGGTTGTGTGTTCTGCAATCCTAAAATTTGTTTATGTTTATGTTTATATTCCATGTGTTTAGTGCGTTTCTCACTGTGCCACAGTCTAAGCCTCTCTATATTACCACTATTGCAATTTTTAAAAATTGTACCAAGGTATAAAAATGCTCTTCTCACTTCGGCCACGGTGAAATATTTTGGCAACAGTCTCAGGGTATAGCTCTAGTGTCCAACAGTCTGAAGGCATTACCTAAGTCCAGTCCAAAGGTATTATTCTTGAGTCCAACAGTCTGAAAGAATAGTCATTATATTGTTGTCATGGTTTCCAACAGTCTGAATGTACAAGGCTACTGTCTAACACTCTGAAGGTATCATCTTAGTGTCCAACAGTCTGAAGACATGACCCAAGTCCAGTCCAAAGGCATTATTCTTGAGTCCAACAGTCTGAAGGAGTAGTCATCATATCCATGTGTCTTAAGACAAAGTCGTAAAGTCTAACACTGTGAAGGTATTGTTGTCATGGTTTCCGACAGTGTGAATGCATAAAGCTGCTGTCTAACCCTAACCCTGAAGGTTAAGATTATCTTAGTGTCCAACAGTCCGACAGCACGGCCGTATGGTAACCAACAACCTGAAGGCACAGCCGGTACGTGCAGCAATTAAAACAATCTTTTTCAGGCTTTAGCATCCTTCACCTGCTTTAGTCTGACAATTGTCCAGAAGGACGGAGACGCCGACACTGTAGAAGAGCAGGTGGCGCCACTTGACACTGACGACGCGAACGAGACCGTCACGCGCAGCCCAGACATCGCTCCTCAGCGTGACGTCATGCTCGCTGCTGTCCGACTGACGGCGCTAATGAATCAATTTGCTCGGCAAGTAAAAGGTCCCGCCACAAGTGATGTTTCTTTACATGGCGATCGAAGAAAGGCACCATGGCGACCACAGACCCGACCGTGGTGACTGAGAAAGAAGGGTGAGACGGTAGGGGAGGAGGAAGGAGAAGAAATATCGGGGAAGGGAGTAGGCAGAAATCGCTCCGATTGTATCAGCCCGCGTATACCTCCCATCTGCAACCACCCTACCTTCAGATCAAGCAGTGTAAAAAAATTTTTTTTCTTTTGAGCGGTAGGGTGGCATAAGACTCGATCGAGAGATATAGGGTAGAGGCTGCGCTCACAAAAGGGGGAAAGAAAAGCTCGTTGGCTCTCCCCGAAGAAAGTTTGTCTCAACACTTAGACTGTACCGACTGTTCCAGCTGCGCAGCAACAGCTCTTGAAGCAAAATCGATGCGACATCGCCGGCCACCTCGCGGTCTACTTTTGCAGAACCGCGGTCTGGAACAGGATGGGTAGGCAATGGCCACGAGGCGCTTCCCCGCCCGCAGCTGATTGGCTGGCGCTGACATGCGATTCACGCAAGTTGCTGAAGTAGCCCACCCAGGAGGGAGCGTCGGTCCCGGCTTGGCCCCCCTTCGTCGGACCTGGGCCATTGGACAACTGTCTACATCGGAGTTGCACCCGCAAAGTTGTCCGTGGTCCACACACCTGCAGTGACTAAGACTCCTTTTTTTAAAATCATTGTTTTTGTCAAGCTGCTTCCAGAGACTTTCTTTTCAAAGGGTTCCTTCATCTTATTCACGGTGAGGACTTAACTTTTTTTAAAAAAAATAATTTTTAAGTGAATGTTTTGTTCTAACATTAAGAAACTGTTTTAATTAACTCGAATTCCTTTCAAAAACTAATTTAATTACAAAAAAAGTCTGGTCGTGGAAGGTTACGATTCCATCGAAGGTTAATTATATATTTTGGAACTTTGGTTTATCATAATATCTGAGGTTATTAACATGAGTAAGACTGCAGTTGCAATGTTAACATGGCGTAAGATTCTCTTCCACGAACAGTTGTGAACGTTTAGAAAGAAGTCACTTCAAAGGGACAGATACAGTAAGAACATCAGTCTCACTTGGTTTTCTTGTTAAACACGCCATCAAAGCATGATGCTTGTTATGCGCTTGTTTACCGAAGCTTGTTTACCGAGGGCCCGGAGAAAGCTGCTTAACTACACCAGACGACGACAGTTGCTGGTGGGCGTGCAACCAATGGTGTGGGTGTTGGCACACCGGGTGGTTCAGTTAAAGTAGCTTTTCTCCATTTGGGACAAAAGTGTTGTTATCAGGTTTTATTTCTGGCTGACACTTATCAATGTTGGTTGTGGAGGAGAGAGAAAACGAAGAGGAAGAGGATTGTTTGCTGCATCAGTTTGCAGCCTTGAATGAATGAGGAGCTCGCCTTCGGTACATAGTCTTTTTTTTAGTTTCTAAACTGTTTTCATATTCTCCAGCCTTAGACGACGTCCATGTCGTTCTTGGATGTCGTGGGTCTTATTTTTAATGAGTATAATCTTGTCTTGGGGCATGTCTAACAACTTATGACGGTAGTTCTCTTCTTTATTTCCTCAAGGGGTGTGTGTGGAGATTTTCAGTTCCTTAAGGTGGCCATCTTTAGATTTTTAAATGAGGGTTGGGGGAACCTCTTCAGTTCTTTACGAAGTCGCGATGTCCTCTATAGTTCCAAACATTTGTTGTCTGAAATGGCTCAACACAGTCTTTCTACTACTCTTTTTGTGGTGGTGGTGGTGGTGGGGAGGGAGTGCAGAGTTCAGGCCTGTTCTGTCCATTTTCATTTCTGAGGCAGCAGACGTCCCTAGCGTCAGTCGCTGATTTCTGCTGCAGACACCGCGCCATCTCGGTTTGGCTGGAGTCAGAGGCCATTTCATCCTTCTTAGTACTCATGGTCATCTTGGTCATTGCTACGGACAAAGCGATTTTTTGTAGACACAACAGTCTCTTAACTTTAACAACCCCCGCCACCACCAAAAAAAAATCGACATCATCAGCAATGTTGTATTATCAGGAGAATTTTGACCTCGAGCTGGTGGTGATGATGACCACAGAAACACAAAAAGTAATGGAAAAGATTCCGAAAGAAACAGACCTTAGCGTTTGCAAGTTATAAATATTAGAGTAGAGAATATGAACTGTGTGCACTTCATTATTCTAAGCAAATAATTCATTTGGTTTGTAGCAGGCAACGATTCATCACAAACCCACGAACACTGCTGTTTAATTTATCTATAATCAAACACCTGTTTGCTTAAAACACTGAAAGATACTACGTTCTGAAAAGTTTCTGTTGCTTGGTCGGTTGATTTGAAAATGGGATTTGAAACTGCAAAGAAAGGGGTGATCGTGATGAAAGATAAAGAAACCGGAGTATGAAGGAGGAAAAAAAATCAGCGCTGTAAACAGGTTCCGAACACAGGAGGCTCGACCTCTCAAGTTCTTCACGGCTCGCACCATACGTTAACGTGCTAACGCGATATCATACATTCTTTGCTGTTTTAATGTTCGATGGCTTGGCGTTTATAACTACAATCATAATTTACACCTTACTGACCTGCCACTAGTTGTTGTATTATTTATTTAGGGCCCAACGAGTCTTTTTTTTTAAAGTGCTTATATTGACAGAGAAGACAGAATGTTGGTAAGGATGGTGATGACCACAAGGATGTGCTCTTTCTTCAAGATGGTTTGTGTGTGTGTGAGGGGGCAGCTACACGATAACTGACTAGGTGGGTCTAATTCTCGGATTCAAAAGTCGTCCAATTTCAATAGTTTTCTCGCTTTCCTGAAGCAATGTTTCATAGGATATCTTCTATATTTATTCTACCTTCCACAACACACACACACACGTAAGTGTCAAATTGTACATCGTCAGCTATCATCGATTGGGAAAATTGCGAATGGTTACACGAGAACGAACCACGAAAAGTCTTCGAGAACGGTTCATATTTGCGGACTCACACGAGAAAACTTAAAGACCGAGCTCGGATTTCTGGACGTAAAAGGTTAACGTGTCATTCACCTTCCTGTCGCGCGCAGTAGTCGCCTCAGCTTCCCTGTCAGCTTCGTTTCCGTTGGCGCGTGGCTGCTTCACGCGACCAGTCTGTTAACAGGATGCTCTTCCTCCTCCCTTGGTCCTTCGTATCCCCCTCCCCCAACAACGAGGAGACTGGGAAAAATATCCAGGGAGGTTTTTCATCCTCCCCCAACCTCCCGTCCTTGTCTACCCACCCCCCCATGTCTCTTACACTGTACTTCTCACCCGCCTCCTTCCCCCAGACCCTGTCACCTCCTGGGTCCTTGCGCCGGCAGGTCACGTGGGTGGTTGCGTGCACTGGCCTAAAGCTACCAGCGGCTTTCATCATCTTTTTTGTCAACAGTTAAAGGCTAACCCGAGTGCAGGATAAATCTTAAATGCCTGCGATTAGTTCATTAGAGAGTGCAGGTTCCATAACCTGAGCAATTAACTCAGTTCGGTTCCAGGATATATTATTACCCGCGGCTTTGCAGGAGTAGAGATATTGTTAGGGCAATTCCTGGTTAACACGTGCTCACAGAACTGACATTGAGTCCAACCTTCAATGGCGCCAGAATCTATCCCTGGAGACAATTCGCACGAGTACACAGGTCTTTACACGGTCATAATCTGTCTTCCTGTCTTAAAGATTTCATTCCAAGTTCTCGCGACACCCAGCGTGAAGACACCTGCTTAATCCTCAGAGCAGGAGGTCCGTTGGTGTTGGTCATTGCCTCGTAAGAACATCAGACACCTGCGACAAGCGCCGTGTTCTCCCAACCCTCTTCCCTTATTTGTTTTTCTTTCTTCATTAGAGGACAGGAACTGCCGATTATAATCATTTGTTTAACAGTCCTGCATGATATCCTTGTATACAGTGTATATCTTTATATTGCAAAATCATCAGTATCAACATTATATAATGTTTGACAAGTATGTCGTTCTATCTGTCCATCAACCCACCCACCAAGCTACCTCTTCTGTCCACTTTTTTTATCGCTGTCCATTTGCCTTTCCCTTCTCTACCTCGACTCCACTTGCACGAACTTTTGACATGAATGTTTCTCTATTGACTAGAAAGTCTAATTTGGTTAATCCTTGATGTTTGACATTATAATTTGTTTAATATCTGACATTTGCTTTAAGTCTCTTTTCTTCCTTCATCTTTTTCCCACCAACTTTCTCTCTCTCGCGCGAGTGCTCCCTCTTTCTAGTTCTCGTTGCCTTAGCCCTGTGTATCAAGTGTAACAAGCAGGCTGCAACGATCTGCCTTTTAGGAGTTCATCAAGGCTTAGCGTGTGGTCTGGTCAAATTGAATGACAGAGAAGCTTCCTTATCTCTGACCACACTATCATGTCCTAATATCTTACCCAAGCAGGACTTAACAAGGACTTAATGTCGGATTTTATGATCCTTATTCTCAGACGGATGCTTGCACTTATTTATTTATTTTGGATGCGTACACCCGTGAAACCCGGTCCTTGGCGTCTTTGCTGGAGTTGGTAAATTGCCAGCGCAGCTAACTCTGACCATGATGACATTCTTTTGTAACGACCTCTTAAGACACCCATTGACTTCAGCGACAACAACATAGTACAAGAGTTGTGCCGACCACCAGACACACGCTAACAATTGTAACAAAATTCGTCTAGGATGTGGCAGCAGTGAACTTTTCCAGATTCTCTGTACTATGCACAGGACGCTTCAGAGGAAAATTAAAAAAAAAATTCCCGTGTCTTGTGACGGATGTTGTCACGAGAAGGCTTTTGTAGAATGACCTGCTTGCTGACCTGGAGCTGTTTAGCTGAGCCACGCCCACAACTGACGATTCCGAGAAAGCTTTAATCACCAATAATGACATGTTTTCTTTCGGCGCATTTCCTCGACTTTCGAAGGCGAAACACGGAATATGAAAAGAAAGCATCAGCCACAGCAGAACTACACCAAACTTCATCACTTGTCGCACTGTGGAAACAAATTTACAGGCTGTGGCCACTTCAGCATCTTTCACTCTTGTGTGGAAAGCTGTCCAGGCCACCCGTGATTTTCTCCTGCTTCTCGTGAAGCAGCTCTCCTCACTGTTCAATGCCACTTCAGACATTTTTTTTTATCTTGATCCTTTAAGCATCCCAGATTTGACAGTTCTGAGAAGGTCTTTGTTTCTTTTGGCAGAAATATTGCCTGGTGGGGCTGTAGCTTTGTGTAGGACCACGTGGAGGTCGGGTACTGGGTACTCGCTACTAGCCTACGACTTGCTTGAAGAATCGTGGACGCAGTGAGACTTTCGGATTTTCTTTCAGTAGAGAGCGAGAATTGAGAGTACCTCAATTAAAATAGAAGCCGAAGGATGGGTGGGGTAATAAAGATGTTGTTAAATGAAATTGTGACAATTTATTCATCTCCTCTCTTGATTGATACTTAAATATGTTCTTAGGTTTTTGAGGCATCACTGAAATCTGAAAGCGATGCACCGTGCTTCAGAAAAAAGTAACTCGACGGTATATTTAAAAAGTGGGAGATAAAACTGTTTTGACACATTTCAGTATTTGCCATTATTAAAACACTTTCTAAAAATGTAAAATATTTATCTTCAGCCATGTGTCAAATATTACACACAATAAAAAATAAATAGGAAAGTACGAAGGACCAAACTAACAAAAAGGAACGAACGAACAAACGAATGGAATAACGAACAAAAATAAGTACAATAATTTCGATTATCTAAGGGGAAAAGGAGAAAAAAATTAAATTAATGAAGGGGATGCAACTTTGGAAAAACAAGAATGTTATTATTAGGTCTAGATTGTCTGCCTGTCTGAGATCATTATCATTATCTTTTTATGTCCGCAGGGAGCAGTCCTCAGCGCCAAGAGCTCGGCGGGCCCAGCCATCTTGACATGAGATGTCTTGAGTGATTTCAGTGGCAGGACTACAACTACAACTTCTTACAAAAATGCTCGTTTTTCTTGCGCGATCAACGGAAAAACAAAAAATCTTGACATTCAAAAAGCAAGAGGGGGAGCAGTTCTTGATTCTTTCTCCATAAAAAATCTTTGCTGGAAACGGAAGTAGGTTTGAAAACAAAGCGTCAAGATTTGAAATCATGTCATATTCAAGCTAGTCAGTCCATCTGCAGAAAAGAGGTTTTCTGCAAAGAGGTGGCGCATTAAAGACCATGAATTTTTCATGTCATCCTGTCCAGTAATGGACCGTTGAAACAACGTTGGTCGTACATAATGCAGCTTTGAGTGCCTATGGATTTATGAGTTCTGGTGAGCAAATTATCACCCACAAGCTTTACAAAAACTTTCATTCTATGCACATAAATATTCCAATTGTTCTCTGGAGATTAAGATTGTGTACTTTGATGCCACTCCATCATAGTGTTAAAACCCGTTTTCATAGTTTCTTTGTGTATCTGCAGTATCTCCAATGTGATATTTCAAAAAAAAGTTATGCAAAATCAGAACACGTTAACTTTGTGATAGGAACCTAGTTCGTCTTCTACTTATTATGACATCGAGACTGTTCTTTGACCTGAAGACATCGTCTCCGTAATCTCATAAAGATGGCCGGTCTCATAGGACACAAGAAAGTGTGAGAATCTTCTAGAAGACTTTAAAATCTCTTGCTACTCGACATTCTCACCTTTCCTTGATGCATTTTACGAACAAGTGCCGAGCGACAGCCGAGTGAACTGGTCAGCACCACGTCACATAGATGACATTACGTTACACGACCTCGACACGGGCTGTAACCCATCTACAAATCACGTGGACAGCGGTGTGGAGACACTGTACGTCACCGACTGTGTTCGTCACTGGAGGATTCCTGACTCTCTGACAAAGATTTCATACCCAGCGACACAGGATCTGTTGTGACAGTAGTGGTCAGACCTGAGAGGAGTTGGTCACAAATTTCTGCTGCAGGTGTTTGAGGACTACTGCCGTTGTGGGTGTCAACATGGCGGGGACTCTCTACACCTTGTATTCCGCCATACTCATCTTTCTTCTTCCTCATCAATCAGGTGAGTACTGAAAGCGAAGGAGCTGTTCTCTTATATCTCTTATATCCTTTTCCCTTAATTGTCTTTTCTTGAAAAAATAAATGGCTACAATCTTTATAAAATTTTTGTTCATCGACAGCATCATCTGGAATGTCAGATCGTTGGTAACGTCTATCCTTCTCTCTTCTGTAGATTATTTTCTCTCGATCACTATAGGCCGCAACAGACAACGACGACGACGAGGATGTGGTGATGATGAAGTAGGTGATGATAGTGACAGTGGTGACTGCAATCTAAACTTAACTTTTCTTGTACATTCTATGCTATTTTTATTTATTTTTATTTAGAGGGGGGCACGGTATTGCAAAATTACTTTCTCATTAGCTGTCTGAACAACACAAGAGCAATTCGCTGGATCACAACACAGTCGCGCCGAGGTAGACAATCAGACAACTTGTCCTCGGGCAGATCTCACCTCACATTGTTTTTTTTCTGGAATAGGAAATTCGAACCATCTTCGACAAGGCGAAGCACGGGCAGGCTATTAAAAAGCCACTGAAAGATGTATGGCTCAGACACACGCACGTATCCACACACATACATCGCCAGACTTTCAGACAAACCAATCCAGCTGCCATCTCTTGTCTAGAGGCAGACTCGCGGGCTTCAGATGATGACCTTTATGTACTTCTTGAACCACATTGAACCCACTCATGTACTGAAATGTCGAGCTGCAAAAAAGAAGAATTTGTTCTGATTGTCTACCAACAATGACGACGAGGTGTAATCAAAAAAGGCACAGCCACAAGAACAATCCAACCACAATTTTGATTAAGTTCTTATTATTTATGTTTCAAACAGAAAATTACATTTGTTCCTTTAGAAATTTCCAGAAAATAAGCTTCTTCTATGGAATTTAAATTTCTGAGTTGATCAGTTAACAAATTGACGTGTGAACTCACAAGTTAGCCCGACTTGTTGGATGGGATTCAGTTATAAAAGGTGCTGTGAACTTTGTAGGCGAAGAAACTGGGAAAAGATTCAGGCCTGCTTTTTTTTTTGCCATGGATTGACATCAACTACATAGGCCACAACATACTTTTAAATGATTAATGACCTCCGTGATGCACGTCGCCTGAAAGTCTGCATCTCGACTGGCAGCGACATGCAGCGAACTAGCACGAGCTCAGCCGCGCAGGAATCACACTGTCTTTTCTTTTTTATATTTCCTTTCTTTCAGTTTTTTTTTTTTTTTTTTACATTCTTTATTTTGTATTTTGTAAAAATTTCTCTTTGTTTCTTTCTCCTTTTTTCTTTATTTTTGCCTTTTTTACTTTCTTATACTTTGCTTTTCTCTTTGTTTCTAATCTTTTCCACACTTGTTTCTTTCATGAATAAATACATGAGTGAACAAACGAATACGACGAGCAGGTTCCCGCAATACTTATTTTGACATCTGCCCCTTGTATTGTGTTTCTTGATGGCTTGTTTACAGGATTGTGTCTGAAATTTCAGGAATCTCGCGTCTCAGAGGATCATCAGTATCACAAATTTTGAGAATTTTTTTTAGCCTATCTGAAGGCCGAAGATCATGCAATGTTTGGAGTAATGTAACTACGCTAAAATATAAAATCATGATTTAACTGGTAGGACCTTTTTATCAAAGTCCACGGCGTGGACCAACACTTGACGCATGACGCACTGATTTGTGTAGGCAAGTCTCCTGTCACGTGATCTGTATAACAGTTTAGTCTGCTTGTCACGTGATTTTTACAAGATTCAAGATTCTTTATTTATCTTTATTAATATACTGAGGGGTATTGAGATATTACAATGTATATTTATTCACACATTAATGTACATCTCTCTCTCTCTCTCTCACACATACATTTCACTGGTCGGTTTATAAAATCTAATATATTAAAACCTAATTTTCTATATCACTGACTCTTATTGTTTCGTTCTTCTAGCCCTTTAATGTATATCTGCGTATGTAATCAAATAATACAAAGCGTATAAACACATGTAAGCTTTTGTCATGTAAAGCTTCTGCCCTTCTCGTTTTAAGTCACAGATGCTTATACATACCCACTCATATATATAAAATCTTTCTCGCACACACATTAATTCTTCTAAGTCGCCGAACTCAGTAATAATTTTAGAAATCGAGCTAATCGAGGGTCTTTTTATTTCTTGGAGTTAATAATGAATGGAATTTCTGTGCACTAGAATGTGATACATTACTTTTACGTTGGTCAGGAAATTTTTACAATTAAATAGATAATGAAATTCATCCCATACATCATTAGTGCTGCAGATTCTACGAAGCCTTTCATTTCTAGGGATCTCAGTTTGCCTACATTTATTCACTGAAAAGTAATTACTCGACATCCTCAGTTTTATTAAAGGGAGGTAATTATGGGAGCATTTTCTTTTTTTTAAAGAATAAGTTTCTAGTGAAAAGATACTTTTCGAACATTCTATAATTTGAGAATATTTGAAGTCTAGTTCTTTTAGTAAGCTCTAGAGATACTAGTCTTGAAGGGACCTATTTTTTCTGAACCCAGTCACATGATATATTTACGCTTTTATGGTTTATTTATATTCCATCTTGCAGGGTTGTCTGGACAATATTTATACACCAAGACTTCATGATAGTTCTTTCATGTAAATTTAGAAGCATTATATATGTAACACTTGAAAGATTATTACACTTATTTGCATGAATCAATTTAAACGAACAAACAAACGAAAGTGAAAAAAAAAAGACCAACAGATCTGTGGGGCAGTTAGATCTGCTTGTCACGTGATCTCTATGAAATGTCAGAACATACTCGCTTGTGGTGCACAGATATATGTATCTTCTGTCTGGAGAAAAGTGATCCTCTTTATTTGAGAAAAGTGAAAATTTTGATTACTTATTTCATCGTAATGATGGCTGAAAAATGTTGATATTGTTTTTAGCAACTAAGTCTAAAAAGCTTTTCGTTAGACATGGCGACACCACGGCACGACCGTAATGTTGGACTCTTTTTTCTTTTCTTTGCTCCTGTGTCGAGCTTCAACAGTTTATTCGAGTTTGGATCAAGTCTTTAAGTGTGACTACCATTTTTTTGGCAAATTTTGTATTTTGAGCCACACAGTCTCTCTCAGGCCTCTATGCCTAACTTTTAACTGCTTGCTATTCCCATCCCGTGAGGTCTGTCACAGGGTCACGTGACGCAGAATGAGATTACTCCGAAGCAAAGTTTCAAGAAAGAGTGCATGCTGTGCATTTTGCCTCATGAAAACGGCCGTATCTCTATTTCATTTTTACATTGGCTGTTTTTTTATAGAACAAATGGAACTGATCGCCTGTACACGCTGAAATCGTATCACTGTTTCCAAAATCCTGAACACGCTGACTTCGAAGTTACAATCTCTTTAAGATTATTCGAAATGCGCAAGATTCCTATCACCACCAGCACCACAAACAGCACCATCCCTCCATGACCATCCCAGCAGCAGCAGTCCTCTCAGCCGGCACCAACAGAGCTGATCGGAAAGGAGGCGAAGAATCACTAGACTTTTGATGGAGAGTGGGTGTGGTGGTGATGGTGGTGTGTGTGTAGGGGGGGAGATGTCACTGGCTCACCCCTTCATGGCAGCAAATGGAGGCGGGCGTAATTACATTGAAGTGTCTGGTCAGGGAGCGAAACAAGAACGCACGAGACAAATTTTGACCCCCAGCTACACGTGGGGTCCGGGCGGGTGTTGTGAGGGAGCGGTCTTTGCGGGACCTCAATCATACTCGGGGCTGAATGACGTGGACGCTGCACCCAGGCCTGACGAGAGGGGGGGACAGGGGGGTCTGGTGTACCCGGGCCCGCGGCTGTCAAGGGGGCCCGGCCTTGGTCAGTGGATTTTTTTCTTCTTCTCGTTTTCTTTTTCTTTTAACGATTACAAGTACAAGGGGCCCGGAGAGGTCGTCTGTCCCGGGGCCCAGGCTGGCTCTCGGCGGCCCTGGCTGCACCCCCTGCTTGAAACTGCTGTGTATGTGTGTGTATGCAGGATTTGTATGCGTGTATGTGTGTGTATTCTTCCCCTCACTGATCACACATTTTTCTTGTGATAAAGTTCGAATTTCTCACAAAATACTCCCAAGTTTTTAACTGAAATAACTTTTTTTCCTGCTGTAATTTTGACGATGGATTGTTTACCTGCTGTTTCCGCTTTCCATAGAATACCCAAATTAGCTTTTTAGAGGAATGCCTCTCAAGTTGTGCAATTATGGAATACCTATCAAGAATTAAACTTCATCTTATGCCTTCGACGGAAAGCTAATAGCAATGTTTTCCATCAATACTCATCACGCCTTTGGAATGCACATCAGAGTCAGGGCAAGTTATTTTTTAACGCCACAAAACTGTGTGCTCCAGAAACTCTTACATGTGTCTCGAGTAATGTATCACAGTATCGCACAAAATACAAAGAAGAAAAGATAAAAAAAGAAGAAAGCAAAGCATGGTCCCACAGGTCATGGATTGTGCAATATTACAGATGCTCTTCCCTTGTGTTTTTCACGTTGACGATTCATGCGACGAATGCCGATGACACTCCGACTGTTAACATTGGTGTCTACTCAAGGCTGACAGCAAATTATAATTACAGAAAAACACGAAGAAACAAAATGGAAGAGTGGAGAAGAACTATTTGTAAGTTCGTTTTTATCACTCTGACTCTTCTCTTATTTTACCTTAAATGTTCTTTCTTGCTAAGAACATAAGACATGCGCAATGGACGCAGAAAGCCCATCCTTTGCTGAAACAAAGTTAGCTCCCCTTGTGTAGCCCCCAACTTCCTTTTTGGCCTGAGCTGTTTGATAGCTTACTTCAACCACATCTGACGATGCTTATTGATCTGTTGCCCGAGCATCTCGCTATTTGTTGTCGCCTCATTGCGCTTGGATTCCACGCCGATTCCTCACTTCGACAAATCTTGTCAACCACCACTCCTGGTAACCTACCCCTGCGCCAGTCCCGCTTTTTTCTTGCGCTTTTCCCTGTGCCCTCTCTCTCACACTTTGAAGATGTCAGAGTCTGCAATGTAACCATGACTGATTGTAGCACAAAGTATCTGAATTAACGTTTCCAAGGACGGATCGGTTGCGCGGTGGTTTTGGCCAAGTCATGCAAATCCCAAGAAAGCAGTTTTATTGCCTGAAAACGGCGTGTCATCCATGCGCGGATCTGGGGAAAATTTATATCCTTTATGTGTAGAGCGTGAACAGCACACTTGCCACCGTCCAGCAATGCTTTAGCCTAAGGTCAAAGGGTAAAAGTAGTCGCGTTTGTGCGTCAGTCAACGAGAGTAAACGAGAGACAGACGGAGAGAGATCAAGCTTGTTAAGGGAGAGAGAGAGATCATAATTGTTGTTCAGAATTAAAGCCGCTAATGATTTAGCAAACTATAATACAAAAACATTTAATTTTAGGGATAAACCTTCGAAGAAAACAAATGAGCATGTCTGCTGGACAGTCAGATTCGCTTAACTCCCAACGGTCGGGTAAGGAGGGTCAAAGGTCATGTACGTTTTCTGTGTTTTTTGTAAACACACACAGGTGACGAGAGGTTCAGTGTTGAACCATTTTATTCATCCTCCCACTGGAGACGTCTTGAAAGTAAGCCGATCTGAAACTCGTTTACCTATTGTTGTGTCAACTATTATGAATGTCGGGCCTCAGTCTGGTGCCATGTTTGAACTGTCATGGCTTTCTGCCCAGTCGGCGACTTGTTGAGAGGAAACACCCAGGGTGTTGGGGGGAAGGTTCGCAGGCAACGAGCACAGACTGGAGGTACTGTGATGCTAATCTCTGCTGCCAGCGTAACTTTCTATCAATAAATGACGAATGCATGTCTCAGACGAATTTCTTATCTTTCAGTCCCTGTCCCTTCACGGGCCTGCCATCTTGAAACATTCATCGGCCGGGAGAAGAATTTGCGCACAGGAATCAGTGTGTGTTGTGGTTGGGCGGAAGTAGCACCAAACACCGAGAAAAACAATATAGAAAATGTGCACTGTGTGGAACTGTGTGTTTGTCTCTCTTTGTAGCTACGTGCGTGTGCGAGAGTACGTCCGAACTCGTGTGTGAAAGAGAGAGAAAAAGTATTGTCTATACAAGTGATAATTAGCTGTCTTTCTTTTGCTTATTTTCGTATTTAAATTGATGGACATAATCTGCACTGCTTTGGTCTTGCGATCCTTTATAAAGCAAACATTGTAATGGACTATCATATTCATCCTTTCAGACCCGTTCTATAGCCAAGTTCTCACAGAACGGAAGGAGGGCTGTAGTTTTATCGGCAAATAGCGGGGTTTTTTTTCCCTGAGTCATCCCGTTAGTGCTTATTATTTTGGGCCCTTAAGTTTGATTTTCATCAAAATTTTCCCCGTCTTCTATCTTCGGCGTCCACTAATCTGAAATTTCTTTCAATAAAATCCCTTTGGAAGAAATGGGGACATAAACTATAAAAAAAGTTGATGTAGCCGTAGCACTTCAGTGTCGCGTGTTCGCTAGTGTGTGTTCTCCAGATTAGAACAAGAACCAAAAGCCATCTCCACTGAGTTGTTTTTACCCGCCACGTGTGTTCTGCCGTAGGGAAGTGAGGAATATCTTTTTTTTTTCAAACTGACTTGAAAACATCATTAGCGATAGGCTGGATGAAAGGATGGTACTGTCACTGTCCTTTTCTTAATTTAGAAGCATTTAGACTAACCCCCTCCTCCATCTCCACCACCACCACCACCATCTTATTGTGGCTTCTTGTATTTTTGCATTGTCTACTATTCCTGTCGCTCATTGCTATGTTGCTGCAGCTTACTTTACAAAACTCATTTTTATCTGAGGACATAAACTTTGAAAATCCTCAGTTCTTTGAGTTTTTGAGCGGCTGGTGCAGGAAGCTACAGCACATCGAGCTTCCATTCGCTTCTCTGTCCATTAACAGACTGGGGTGTTCACTGAGCATCGTCATAAGATGTGGGGAGCAGCCAGTATTCATTACTCGGATGACAGTCAAAAATGTTTACTGGAATTTTTCCAGGTTTTTTTTTTTTGCGGGAGGAGGGGGCGGGTCTTACAAATGTACTCCACCCTCTCTGTCTCTCACTGGATTTGGAAGTGTCTGCCCATATTTCAGCCTCTTTATCAGACCTTGCTATGCGTGTTGTCAAAGGAAGGGGAGGGAGGGCAGTGGTCGTGATTCCCCGGATGTCGTGAGTTCCCGGATGTGCAGGTCACCAACGACGCGCCAAAGTAGGTCTTCGTACCTATCGCCCTGTGCGCCGCGCGCCTATTTTGCACGCTCGGTCTGTTCGCGTTCCTCTTGCTCTGCGTTCCTGTCGTTAATCACGCGCAGCCTCCATTTCCCTCCCGACGATCAACACGAGGCACATCCCGACAAGATGGCTGGCCGGCCGGCCATCTCCTCCCTCCTGCTCCAACCTCACTCCTAGTCCCGACTACCACAGTCCTCCTCACTCCCCCTTTTCCGCCGGGCATGTGGTACACGGGGGTTATCGCCCAAACCGATCTGCCCTCTACATCGCCACGCTAGGTTTCGAGGTCTGGTAATCAAAGTTCTGCGACAAACTTTCTTTTCACGCTCCGCTGAAATCTTGGCGAGACGGGCAAGCTAGCACTTACATCTCACCATTACCGCCATCTTGATCATTGGAGAGATTAAAGACCCTACCGCGAGCTGCACGTGAAGTGAAGCTCGAGTCTGCTGGATACTAGCCCTATCATCAGCTTGTTATAAAAGTGCATTGTGGGTTTTGTAAAACTGCTTAATTTTTTTTTTTTTTGAGGAAGGGAACGCACTCGCGTGTTGACCTGTATTCTACTTCCTGTAGAGGCCAGAGCCAATACCAAGAGAGCTTTGCTTTCAAAGTGAACTGACGTTTGTGACGTCGACGGCTCACAAAATGACAGTTACTTGCTGGTAGAGACTTGCCTCAGTCTGTTGAAGTTAAATCCCCTGGAACTAGCAGATTCCTTTTTGAATTGGTGTCTACACCGGGAAGGTGCCTGGATTAGATAACATAAAGCTGATGTCATTTTTTTTTACTATCCTTTTGAGAAAAAGGCCATTTACTCTCTCTGTACCCCACCTCCCACACACACAAAAAAGCAGATTGTTCCTTACTTGGACAAAAACGAAAAATACAACACATAATATACCATTTTCTATTCAGCCACTTCTGTGAACTTCCGGAAATTTAAGAGAACGTCTCTGACGGTCGCAATGAAATTATTTAAAGATCGCAAAGTTTGTTATAAAATTCGAACCAAAGAGTAATATGGTTTTCGTATGCTTATTTAGAAAGGTCTAGTTGATGATAGAACTTTATAATGATCGTAGGATTAACTTGAAAACTCCGTTCCAATGAAGTGACAGAAATCGTTACAGTCTTGCCTTCTACTTCTACTACTACAACTGTTACTCCTGTTACAACAGATGCTGCTCTCACCTCTTAGTCTTGATATATCTGTGCATTCTTGTTATGTATTTTTGACTGTGCTTTAATTGTGACAGTAAAGAAAGAGAATAATGAAAGTAAGTGACCTTTTGTAATTTATTCTTGTAATAAAGTCTGCCTCAGCGGCGAAAAGGTTTAAAGACTATACAGCCACCGCTCCCCTTTACTTCTTTTTCATTATAATTAACAACAACAATCTGTTGATTACTACAGATGTTAAGCTCTCACGACTGCTCAAGTGAATTACTGAATAAAAATATCAAAGACGATTGCTGAATATGTTTCAGTGGCTCTGGGGTCTTCGCCATGGCATGACTGGTGGTCGTATGAAGGAATAAGTGGTAAGTATAAAACAAATTTACTAAATATATATATACTACAAAAAACTCGATGGTAAGCAGGTATACCAGGCTGTGCACTTCGATGATTTTACACGAGGCACAGTCGTAAACAAAGATGCCAGACTTTCCATCGGAATACAACAGTGATGATCAGACTTGACAATGTTCAAGGCAAGTGTACTATACTAACTACAGTAAGCACTGTAGCTAACCAGTCCACAAGTAATTTCCAAGTAGTTTCCAAGCCACCTAAGGTATGGCTGTTCATCAGTGGCTCCACATTAATTAGCTGTAATGATTTAACGGTATTTTGTGTATCGATAACAAAGCAGAATGCTGCGCCTTCCGTGCTTTGTACAAGTGTGTTTATTTAATAAAAAGACACACAAGATAAGTTTATGAACTCACGTTATGTAGTTTCCTTTTCCACGAAAAGAGCAAATTAATTGCCCTCTTTGAGCACAAACGAAAAACACACCACGTGTCCTTTCCCTTCTGCACCCCTTCAAGTTTTCTCAAGTTGAAATCTTTTATATTTCTACCTGGCTCGAAGTATCATGCAAGCAGTGTGAGATCACAGGGAACGTTTATAAGACCGTGGTCTGGTGTTTCCAGCAAATGTTTGGCTAGTTTATGCTTTTGTCTGATGCTTCATCAACGAGCGAAGGGCATGAACACAAGTGTGTGTGTGAGTGTGATAGAGAGAAAGAGTTTCCTCCTTTCTTTAGTCTTTTAACATTTACAAATATTGCCTGAAGGTGGAGGTGGTTAGACGGGAGTTTGTTGAGCTTGGGATGGTATTAACTATTCTTACATTATTGCAAGAAGACGAGCGTTTAATTAAATAGCCTACAGCCAGGCAGCAGTAAGGGGCACTTGCCTGATTTGCCTGTAATGTTTACATTCACTGAGGTGTAAACAGGTCATAGTCAGCACAGTTTACTCTTGGATGTCTGCTCTAGAATATTTTTAAGTCTTTAGAGTACCTCACTTCTTTGTCTTTTCTGCTATTTAAAGCATGTTTGTTATGGAGCTTTGTGATTACTGATCTGCTATGACTGAACCTGTGTTTGTTTGCATGTTTTTACCTTTGTGTACGATCCGTTTCAAATAAAATTCTCTTCTTCTCCTCTCTCTGTGTGTGACCTGATGCGTGTTTACTCGCCTGAGCGCGCGATTGTAAGAACGCAGAAAAGAAGATTTCCCATTTCGTGCGTGGGTTCCAGACCATCCTCTGCCCAGGAACCTCTTCCGGTCCGTTCCGTTACTTGTGCGTGGGTGTCTCCCTTGACTCCTTGTCTCCCCGTGACGTCAGCAAGCAGACAGTTTACTGATTTTGTGGTGGCGTGTTCTCAGTCTCAAGGCAGTTTCAAGTCGAAAATAACCGCTCGTTATGTCACTCAGCCCCTTTCGGGCTTAGCAGTTATTATTCGCAATCCTTCTAGTTTGTGTCTTGCCTTACTGAAAATATTTGTTTACAATTGCCAGCTATTAATAGTACAGGAAGAGTGAAGACTGATTTAAGAGGGTAATGTTAAGGGGGACAAACAAACGTGTATTAAGTGGTGTCATGTGTGGAAGACAGAGAAGGGGGGTGTCATCATCATGCCCCGTGTCGTGTCATCGCTGTAGCACATCATCATCGTCATAGTCGGTGTATATGTCCTCATCAGTGTCATATCTTTTCATCTTGTTACTGTTATGACTTATATCATCATCAGCCAGTTCGGTCTACTCTTGGATGTCTGCTCTTGTGCATTGTGTGTATTGTTTGTGTGCTTCTTGCCTCAGACACTAGGGAAACTGAAAGAAAAGTCCAGCATTCTGTTTTCGTCTTCAGGTCCAGATTACTGGGGAACCATCAACCCTGAATGGGCCTTGTGCCACAAGGGGAAACAACAGTCGCCCATCGACATCGAACCCTCCCGTCTCCTGTACGACCCAAACCTCAAACACCTGAAGATAGAGTCAACATATGTGAGTACAAACAGTTTTAAAATACACACTTGATGACATACATATAAACATAAGGAAGAACAGGGGTCAAGGGACAAACAACGCAAGACTACCCCCCCTCCTTTCCCACACATACACACGAAGTGAGCGAGATATGACAATAACAATTCTTTATGTCCGAGGGTGGTAGGATAAGTCTTTTTTTACGTCTTGCCCTCGCCATAAAGAAGGAAACTATTAAACTGCTCGACTGTGCAAGAAGAGAAAGAGAGAGCGGAGAAAAGATAGAGAGGAGAGAGATTGGAGTGGGACGGGGAAACATTTTACACCCTTGAAGAGATCGAGTGTGTGAAGGGCCACTACGGTTGTTTAAAGATATATCAGTCAGACTATTCTTGCTAAGCAGGTAGGAAATGTAATACATTAAACGTCCAGAGCCATCGCAAATATGTTTTGTGGGTCTGAGCAAACAAATGCATACTTGCTGTATTCTGAACATTCATGACGAATTAGAACGTGTAAACAAACGGGCGTCGGCACTACACTTCTCTCTGATCCGCTAGGTGGCCCCGAACTTTTCTTTTTTTCCTCGTGCACCACACTAGATCATTGTGCAACTCCATATCTAGTTATGTGCCCCTATCCCCAGATCTTTTCAACCGAAAGGCTCCATCGCAACGATTGGCTAACGGAGTTTCTTGAATACCGTCCCAGGTCGAGTACTCTCTGACCGTATCCATTTCCACTACCCTTAAGTCAACATTTATCTCTTTTAATTTTTAGAGACTTCCCACCTCCCCCACAAAAAAACCCTCCATCTTTTCCACATACAGTTCCACAGCCGCACTTTTCCTTACCAGCTCCCTAACCCTGTCTTTTCTTGGCGGTCATCCCAACTCCCTCCTTCTCTCTCTCAGCCTATCCCTGTACACGATAGCTGTGCCGTTTGCTTGCCATTGACCCTTCATCAGGTTGTAAAGTACAATGAGTGAGTAATTGTTTGCTCGATTCCCGACCCCAAGTAGCTCTCCAAAGCCTCGTTTTCAATCAGCGTAAGTGCAAACACCAGCGAGCATCACGCAAACATGGCGCCGCTTCGACAGGCCCGCCGAGATGGATTGTGATCTAGATGTGGGCATCCACGATATTTCGTCTTGGTAAAAATTACTTTTTCCTGTTTCTAGCCAACCTTTCAGAAAAGTCTGAGAACTTGGAAGATAAGAGCATCTGACCCGTTTCCCGTTTCTTGGCGAGTTGTGTCGTCGAAATCGTGAAACCATGTCATGCACGCTATCCCTTAGCTCTGTCTTTAAATGTCCTGTACATTTCAGATTTAGCTCTGTGAAATGTATTGACAACAATAAGTTCTGGAGCTGTTTGGTTGTCTGACACCGGAGAAAGAAAATTTAGCCCTAAAACCTGCTTGGTCCTACACACTCGAAGAATTAATACAATGATGTTTTCGAACACTGACGACACACAGTGTGACTTGTTGATAGGTTTCATACGATAATGTCACAACAATGACGACACACAGGTGGGACTTTTTGATAGGTATTACACGATTGTGTCACAACAATTATGACAATTATGACACACAGTCTGTGATCTTTTGGTTGAACTTGATGTGGTCGCAACGATGACTACACATGTGTACGAACTTCGGGTGGATTTCGAGTACATGTCCCTTTTCTTTAGCCAGAAAATTCACTTCAGTAAAACGAAGCTGATGCATGAGATTTACAGAGTATATATCAAGAACTGTTGCTAGTAAATAGAGTCATATACATATATGTCATCCGCTTTACAGTGAACAGATTGTACTTTTCCTTCCGTGGTTGTCTATACGTTTCTGTCTGTAAAACATCAGACTGTAAGACTGTACCCGATCGAACTGAGTGCCGATAGTCTTTCTGTCTTTTTTTACGGTCATAGTTGTGCGTGGGAAATGTTCACACAATAAAATTTAAAAAAAAAAAAATAGCGCAATTTGCTTCCTCAGCCTGCACATTTGAAAACACCAAAAACTTTCTTTTAAAGATTTTCCATGCGCTTCCTTTTCTGTGTGATTGTGGGTACACGTGCCTGTGTGTGAGCGGGTAGTGATGACATAATCTTGATCGAAAAATTTGGTAATTAAATCATTATTTAGTCACAAAACCTTATTACTAAAGTCAGCTCTATGAAACAAACAAAAAAAAAAAAAAAAAAAAGAGTTCAACTGAAAGAAAAATATTACAAGGTTTTGAGGTAGAATGGAACTCAGAGAACCCCTCTCCCCCAAACTATGGAAGACTAAAACGCGAGGCATAAGGTATCAGACAAACCACTAAAGGACTGCAAAAGTAAACGATGGTTGGCAGCGGACGTTGTCTGCCGCTTGCGATTGATTGTCTCCCCTGCTGGTGTGATTGCTTTCCGTGTGCCGCCTGCAGGGGAGGCGAGAAGCTCCATTTCTCACGTCACCCACGACCCTCGGCTCATCAACATGTCCAATGTACGCCTCCCTACCCTTGATTCCTTCACTCTTTATGGTCCCGCTCTTGACAGTGTCCTTCAGATTAATTTGCGATCTTCCCGAGGGAGACATGCGCAGGGTTAAGCTACTGGGTGGGCGGCGGGGCCTGCAGCTATCACCATACACGCCACTTGTGTGGACATATTGTCACCCAGTTGATTTTGCTGCGATTTATTGCACTCACACATAGACATCATGGGCTTTAAGTCGGCTTATATGAATAATAGGAGTAGAAAGATCTTAAAAGTAAGTTACAGACTGTCAGATATGCAGGTTTAAGTCATTTACTTAATATCAAGACACAACAAACACATGGATTCTAGTATTGAAGAGTTTCTGGTTCTTTCGTGACCAAAAGCAGCGAAATTTGATCTTGTGGCAGGAAGAGGAAAGTAATTAACTTTGAAAATTCTCGCTAAGCCAAAGAATACATATTGGATGGCCAGTTCAGTTCTTTGCGCTCTAGCTCACAATCTTTGGTATGAGAGTTGCCATCACCACCATCGTCGATATCTTTTTTTATTCTCTTTGTCTTTCATTTGTGGTCTTCCTCTTTCTTTCTCACCTTGCTGACCTTTGGCATTTTGCTTCTGTTGTGTCACCTGGTGCAGACGTTTTCTGCGAAAGATGAAAATAAACATGCACGGATTCATCCGCCGCTGTTTCAATTGAAGTTAAACATTTTTTCAAGTGCGGATAATCGACTGGCTCGAGCCCAATGACCCCGTGTTTTGACAGGAACCGCGGTGGTTATGTTCACATGTTCATATACCGACATTGTTATGTATTCCTGGTCTCTATGTTTACAAGCAATCTTTGTTAGGTCCATATATCTTTGTAGTTATTTCACATGCCATATTTATAGTTAATTTCACAGAGTCTTTTTCTTTATGTTCACATGTAGTCTTTTAGTTATGTTCACACATAGTCTTTAAGATACTTTCACATTCCATCTTTGTGGTTATGTTCATATGTTATCTGTGCCTGTCAGCCATGTTGTATTCACACGTAACTATGTTTCTGCAGACTTATGTCTGCCTGTTGACTGTTCACGTTGGTTACGTGCACGTGTGTCTGACTTTCACAAGTCTACCTTGCGATTATATCCACGTGTCAGCCTTCTAGATCCTCCGAGTCGACGCGAAGGACAAACGGTTGAAGAAGCACATCGATTGACAAAACGTTGCTTGATACCATAAATAACTAAGGATGGGCTCTGTTTCTGCCAGCAATGTCGAAAAGGCATTCGCAAGGGAGCAGGACGTGGTTCCCCTCGTTAGCCCAGGCCTCGCGTGATTTGACCAATCAGCCGACACAGCCTGTCGAGCAGCATTCCAAGACTCCCCCACGTTTCCCCTTGTCTGGTAAAAAAAAAAAGCATTTGTGCAAAATCTTTCCCATGGAGCAGCTTAAGTGATAATATGCTCTCCTACACCAAGGGTCCTCTCTCTTCAGCGCCATGCTCTCTATTCTAAGCTCTTAATAAAAGGCTGGCGAAGTTAAATTTTAAAATTGCGAGAGGAAGAGCTTCGTTAGTTCACCAGATGTAAAGTATGTGTTTTTAATATTTAGTGTAATCCTTTGACTAATCTAGTATCAAAGACTTACTGTTCGTAACATTATTCTATTGGCATAAGTGTAAGAACACGGGGGAAGAGCTATAGCCTAGAAGTATAGACGACAAGCTTCAGAAACTAGTGAAAGGAGAAAATGCCTTTGTTCATCTTCCCTCTCGAGTCCCGAGACCACATGAAGAAAATCCGAGAACTTCCATTGGTCACCGAAGCTGATGATGATGATGTCCTTCTTGCGAAATTGTTTGTGACAATGGACGATCTGAAACATTTAACACATACTTAACGAAGAAAACTGGAAAGCATTTGATGCTTTTGTGATATATTTATATAAACAAACTCTACGATGGTCAGTAATGAACTGAATCCTGACGATTTTGTACTTGTTTACTGTTTGTTGCCTGCTACATATCAATTTGCCAGAGTTGATGCTGATGGTGGTGTTAGACTTGTAACAACCTGTAGCTAAGTATCTAGACTTGATTGATGATGAGGGAGATACAACAGTGGAGGAGGTGTGAAAGCGACTCCATCACGAAATTCTGAAGGAATTGTTATTATCTGCGAAGTACGCAGACAGAATATTGTGGCGGTTTGCCAGTTATTTCACTGCCACGAGAAGCTGCGCAAGGAAATAGGAACCGACCGATGAGGCTAGAAGACCAGCCACAGACAACCCTCGGCTGACCTTCCGGACACGAAATCCCATCACAGATGACCCCGACTAGACCTGGCCCAAGTGTGTGCGGCTTTTTGTGGCGGCCATGAAGCCCTAGCCCACTAGACTTGTAGGAGAAGACAAACCCAGATGAAGACACAGTCCCTCACTCGGCGTGTGTAAACAGTACGGGTGCTCACTAGACGGGTAGCGGGTACTCCGGAAGGAGTGGAAAACGAGTGGACATGAAGTAATACAGTTTATTTTACAATTAATATCTCACGTCCATGTATAGTATATCTATACAATCAGTCATGCAGTCTACTCTTCTGTCTTTCAGTTTACCTCTTTTCTACAGACATGGAAAAAAAAACTAAACATTATCAAAGTTACCACTAAAAAAGTTATAATGAAAAACTTTGTTGACTACTTTTTTGGCCTACATGCTTCATGATGAATGGTATCTTGCTGTCTGCTTGATCAGATAACTCTCACTCTCTCTCTCTCTCTGTTTCTCTCCTCCTGTCTCTCTCAGAAACCGGCGCCAGGGCAAAGATTTGCCCACAGGCAACGAACGTGAACGGAATTTTTCACCAGCAGTCCGCCCATTTCAGAAGAAAAATGGTTGAGCGTATGCCGACTGGCTGGCATCTCTGGCTGCAAACGTTGATCGAAAAAGGCGATAGTTTGACAATTCAGGGGAGATAAACTCCGGGGAGGGAAGTAGCCAGTGATCTATAGCCAGTCCAGCGTATTGTGAAGATTTATTTTAAAGTTCTGAGCGACTGAAAAAAAAAATTCACAGCTAAGTATCTAGAAATCAAAATAGCATTCAAGAAAACCTAAAAAAGAAAAAAAAGAAAAAAAAGAAAAAAAAGAGATGATCCTCTGCTAGGCACAGATCCGTCTTGGATGATAAAATAGACTTCCAAGCTAAATATTTATAAATGAAAATTATTAAAATTTCTGGAATATAATTTTGAAAACTAGTTCTTCATGTAGTTCTCTAGTTTCTGACACATTCACAGCTAGATTGTTCTTGGAGCAAGCACATCTTGCTAGAAGTTATTTCCTCTTACAACCCTTAGGGTGATCTTGAAGACACAGTCGTTCGAAGTTCAGATGTTCTGTTGGGGAGGAGGGGCTGAGCAGCTCTAGAGTGTGCTTTATGTTTGTTTGTCTCATTGGCTTGACTTGTGTGTGTGTGAACACTCAGACTTCTAGGGAAACAGATTAGTTAACATGTCATCTACATTAACATGTCATTACAAAGTTATGCTTATTCTTGAAACAATTACTATTGTTCAAGTTTATGAGATTACTATTATTAGAAAACGCCTAGGTTGTGTTTTGAAATACTTGAACTTTTTCCCCAAGAGACTTACCATTTGTATATCTGTCCAGATTTTTCTCTGGACATCTAGAATTCCAGACCGTTCTTGACATATTCTTAGAACGAGAAGCCAACAATTCTTCCCATCCTGAGAATCATTTATATGACTTTCTTTTTCGCTGTGTGCATAATTTATTCCCAGTGGACTTTAACTAGAAGAAGAAAGTTTCTTGAAGCGAACTTTATGCAAATGTGTTTGTTTAACCGATTTAAACACGCGACATAAGGGGAGAATGCCGGCACAGAATAGACTTCTAAAGGGTTGGATGCCGAACATTCTCATTTCTCCCAGCACTGAGCTAGCGAGGATACTCCAGTAACGAAGTAATGAAGAGAAGAGTGATTGAAGTGACTGGTAATGCAAGAAGAAGAAAAGAATAACCGTGGCCAACGGTTGTAGGAGGTGCTAACCACAGTGTACCATTGTGGAAAATGCATCCATCACCACGCGACCCAGCTTTACTAGTAGTAAACAAGGACCTCAACCACCTCGGTCATTACAGCTCTAGTGGAGTAGACTGGCGAGTCAGCTGACATGTCCTCTACATCATCATCCTCTTTTATTTACCACTTTCTTTCAAGCGTTCTCTAACATCGCCATCGGCGAAACAAGTCCCTAATTCATTGTTTGTGATGTTGCAGATGAAGGGCTTGTTGAGGAACACAGGTCGTGACATCACGGTGGAGCTACAAGGTGAAGGCTACAGCAGCATCAACATCAGCCTCGGTCCGCTGTCCTACCGCTACCGCGCCGTCAAGCTGCAGTTCCACTTCGCCAACAAGGACACCAACGGCTCCGAGCACCGCATCGGCGGCACGTCATTTCCGGTGGAGGTGAGCAAAGTTTACTGGTCAAGGGAATAAAGGAATGAAATGATCTATGAGGATAGAAGGCGCGCCTGGGGCGCCCTCATGCCCTTCTTTAGAACCTGGAGTCTGTATGAGATGCAAGCAATCTGGGAAAGTGAGCAGGCAAGTATTTACTCAAAGTTTCTTGTCTCGTCGCCTGGCGACAGATGGCATGAGGAAAATAAAGTTTATATTTTTCCGCATCGTTGCCTAAGCGTTAATAACCAGAAAACATAGAGCAAAGTAAATTAAAAGAGTCGAGACCACAATAAACTCAACAAAGACTCGCACAAATTGTTCGTCAGTGCCTTTTTGTCGAACGCATATACGGCAATAAAGCATTAAACGCATAATACAATGCATAAAAGCAAAGTTAGGAAAAGTTGCAGTAGGTCTAAGACCTTGTCTACCTGCACACAAAGCCTTTTACTCATACAGCCGTTGACCTCTGAAAGTGTTCTGTGCCACGAGTGCAAGTTCGTGGCTGGGGTCAATCCAGAAGACAGATTTAAACTCGACTCGTCTGCACGTGCAGGCCAGAGCCGCGGAGCATTTACAATCTAAGAAAGCCAAGGAGACCGTAATAAAGTGACAGACGCCATATTTTTATGACCGGTTCTGTTCTCTTCATCCCGCGCAACGTGCTTCCCAGGATCTGCCAGAAATCCCGGGACCACGAAAGGTCCCAACGTAAAGCGCGCCATCACACCGAGACAGACCAGCCAGAAGGCGAGGGTATTTGTTTATCCCCCCTCGACCCCCGACCTACCCCCGACCCTACCCCTTCTCCAGCGCCGGCGGAGATCGAAGTTAATCCGAGCGGCAAGACTGTGCGTCGGCGATTAGATGATGCAGGGCTTCCGCTCGTTTGTTGGAGCCGGCCACAGATCACGTGACGTGACGTGGGCCAATCTCTGTGGCCGCAGAAAGCTTGAACGTTAAGAACCGTTATGACCTGGGATTGACTCGTGTTTTTGTCGTGGCACAGCTTATGTGTTTTCTTTCACTTTTTGTTTGTTTGTTGTTGTTTTTGTGATAGTAGCGACATGCGGAAAAGACGGTTTAGTGTCTGTGTTTTATTTGTGTGTGTGTGTGCTTGATGTGCTGACAGAGAATCGAAAGCAGCCCGCAAATGAGATGTTTATCGAAGACGAAAAACAGTTTACAGTCGCCAGATGACTCAATGAGCGGGCGCGGTAAATTTGAGCTGTTCGTTTTCTCTCCTTACTCCATCCCAGTCTTTAGAGTTGGTTGAATGATAATGTTTCTGTACTGTCAAAAGGCTGCAAGAGTAGCATGTTGTCACATTCGATCAAAAGTTATCTAAGCAGTTTTTATTTAAAGTTAACGATAGATAATTCAATAGACAGACTGATAGCAAGTGAGAAGCAAAGAGAGGGAGAGGCTAAGTCTGGGAGACAGAGTGATAGAACAATAAAGAAAGAGGCAAAAGATAACAGAAATAAAAAAAATTGAAGCATGAGGGGTTAGTCACTCGAGAGTCGGTTATTGAATAAGCGTGCAATGTAGACATCATGGAAAAAAAAAAGAACACACACACACACACGTAGGGAACAGAATATAGGATTCAACAGCCGCCTCATCTCTTTGTGTATATGTGCGTGCGCGCATGTGTAATTAAGTTTTAATTTGCAGTTTCTTGCCATGTGTTCGTGACTAGATGTGCTGAAGAATGTTTGTTTACAAGGCTGGTAGCTAAGTGATGGTGTGAAGCGCTCCCATCTCGCTCTCGAGTCTTGTATTTGTCTGCGAGAGAGCTGGAAAGGGGCAGACGAGTGTCAGACAAACGGGTCGGTTAGACAAAAGCAGAAATAGAAAGATGGACAAAAACAAGCGGAAACAGCGGATGGGTGATGTCGATATGTGTGTGTGTGTGTGGAGAATGCAGGGAGGGATGTTTACCCAGATTAGTATCTTGTACTGCATGATATCCAGACTCCAGAAAAAAGTATTACACCCAAGTCGACCTTAAAGTCTGTATCTCCAGCAACAGTCGACCACCACTGTCCCTCCTGTAACTCCTCAGTTGTAACTAGGGACAACAAACTTATTTCATCCACGACCGCGAAGTAGGGGGTCACTGGCGGTAGTCTTCACTTCAGCTCGCATCTTCTTTTAATCTCTGGCATCAGTTCTCTCCTCTGATTGCACCTTTGAGGGAGGGCAGCCCGGGCTGTTTGCCTCCCGTCTAGAAGTCCTTCGATCTGAGCATTCAAAGTGATCTCGTAAATCTAGTGAAAACAAATCGACTTCTTCTGGAAACGGAAAGCGCTGGGTAAGAAAATCCATTTCCAGTTGTCTCATTACCGACGTTGCATGTTTTGGTTGAGGGTCTGGCGCCGGACGCTCAAAGACTAATGTTTGTTTACCAGCCTGAGAATCGATCCCCTTACAGTTACCGTGGAGGCGTTAACTCTTTTGACGCTCACAGGCGGCGACCACTTGCTGACGGAAAGATGAATGAATGATTGACAAACGGGAACCGTTTTCAAAAGATAAGAGGAAATGTTTGATATAAGGCGGCAAATACAACTCACAAAAGATGGTTTGGAACCCGTCTTAAAGGTGTAGTGGAGTAAAACATTTCTCTGAAACGAGCCCAGTTACAAAATACACTTGACAAAAAAAAAAAAAAGAAAAAAAAAGATACTTTGCTAGTTGATGGCTGTTGATGTATGCTGAGCGAGCAGCTGATGCTGTCAGGTAAAGTGTTGCAGCTCTGTGTACAGATATACCACGTCTAGAGAAAAATGACTTGTGCCGGAGGCGAGATCTGAACCTGTGGCCACTAACCCCGCTGTCCCAATGACAGACCTTTTTCTCATTATTTCACGGGACCTCTTCGAAAAGATAGGCTAGAAAGACATGGGAAGGACAGAAAGAATGAAAAAGGGAGGGGTAAGACCACTTCAACTGAATTATTTGTTTGCTGTCGTATACTCATCAGCTGAGTTATTTGTCTGAGACGACACGCACGTTGACGGAATTGTTTGAGGCGACAGTCTCGTTAGCTCAATTATTTGTTTTGGCGATGGTTCATGAGCTGAATTGCTATCTGAGGCGCCTGGCTGATTAGCTGCCCGATCAGGTCCTACGGAAATTTTCCGAGACCTTACAATTAGTTACACAGAATAGCTCCGCAGCAACATTTACACCCTCGCCCACAAACCAAGATGCGCTTGTTAATTGTTCTCTTCTTAACACATACATGAGTATTAAATGCACGAATGTACATATACACAGATATGTTCTTACATTATCGAGGACATTTTTTTCTAAAAAAAATCCACAAAGCATCCTCTATGGTTTTTGAACATATGCAATGTACACATGTGTATGCATGCAAGCAAATGTTCAAGAGACGCTCACACGCAGGCTAACAAAATGACATTTTGTCGTGCTAAATCTCCCCAGACATGCCCGAAATGAAGTTTTCCCGGGAATTATCTCACACCCAGGCCAGTAACCCGTATGTGGGGCAGACAACCGGTGACAAAACTATTCCCGCGAGGTGTCACTAGGTTTGTTGGCATGACGTCACGTGCAGTAAGCTGCGCCGAGCAGGACTTGTGTCGGCAGCTTCATGACTGCCCGCCATACAGGCTGCAGCAGGAAATCTTTCATCCGGGCTTTTTTTCTTTCCTGTAAATGTCTTTGACACGTAGGTCTGCTGGGAGCGAGCAGCGAAGATTGTTTCTGTGCGCTCCATTAGTGTGGAAAGAGCCGCTTGATGAGGTCCACTTGTGTCTTGGGGGTGTCCACCATTTGTGGAGGAAGCAGTCAACGACAGTGTACATACTACTGCTCGGACTTTTGTGTCATTTGTTCTAGCGAGTGCCACCGTGGGGAAATAGTAACACAGAGATAAACGTAATCACACCGTCTGACACGTAGACACAGCGACCGGAAGACAGACCAGTGGAAACATGGGATGTAGAGGAATGAACACAAGGAATAGGCAGATGCTTTGCAAGAGATCATAGAAGACTCACAACTGACAGAAGGCGATGTGAAGATAAGATGTCGGTGTTCAGCGGACCGTGTCCTCCACACCACAGGGTAGCGTCCACAGCACGAACAAACATCCGCAGTCCAAATATCAAAACACCATACAAGCCGCATGTAGAGTAAGGTTACTGGAAATCTGATTCAAATATCAGAATGATAAAAAGACCACCAAATACACGGTAAAAATGGCGGAGAAGCGAATAATAATAATAAAAACATCAGGAGAGGAGGAAGAAGAAGACGATGAAAAGTATGTTTGCATTGTTCCTTATGCTTTCGCAAGGTTTCTTCTGAGAGGCCGTGGAGTTGGACACGTAGTCAACAGCTTCTCTCTCAATTCACTGTCACAAATACTTTCCCGGGATCACTCGCCACGGCCACCTCTCGTTGTCAACAAACCTCAAGGCCGCTGAATGAGAAACCCTTCTTAGTTCTGACAAATCACGATTTTTCCGGGTGCTTCCAGCACGGAGAAATATACTTCTTAAAAACCAAAAAAAAAAAAAAACAACAAAAAAATGTCGCATTTTCTCCAAGGAAAATTTATACACTAGTTTTTATTTTTTAGATTATCTGTTTCTAGCAGGTTTTACATAAAAGCTTGTTGTCCATGTTCCATCCATCTTTGACGCAAACATTTACTGTCAGACAAATTCTCCGGATCTTTTGCATAACTTAACAACATTTCATCCCCACCCACCCGCGTCTTAAAGAAGCTGAAGGCAAAATAAAAAAAGGCAGCCAATACATCCTCGTCCAAACGGTCCGCCCTCATCCCCTCTCCCCTCTCCCCTCCTCCCCAGCAAAGCATTTGTTCCGACAAGTCTGACAAAGCGGCACCAACGGCTTAGTGAATGCTTAGCTACGCCTGTCTCTGCAGTCGATATTTTCATGAAGTTATCAGAATTTCCTTAGACTGCCAGAAAGGATGCGAGGAGGTCTTCGTGATGGGGAAAGGCCGGTGTGGGGGGATTGGGGAGGGAGGACGACGAGTAGGAGGAGGGGGAGGAAGCGCGAGAGCTTTTCACGAGACGTACGTGCAACTCCGTGCAGCGTCGTCGAGGCTGCGGCAAGGTCTTGACGCATGCGCAGAGATGGGGGTCCAGGGCCATCAGGAAGGTCAAGAGAGGACGAAGACCAAGCCTAGCAACGTTCTCATGTAAGGTTGGCAAGGGTGGGGGAAGGAGCTGGAGCTGTCTGCGAGGGTCATATCAGCCTCAGCAGCCGGAAGACTACACACACAGACACGAAGGAAGGACAGAGGACCCCAAGATATTTTGGCAGTTGAATAAGGTGGAATTAACAGAACAAAGTGGCGAAATATATGATCGGGAGTTATTCTTATAATTTTTTCTATACCTACTGGACAAGGTGACCAATTATTTTAACTGTGTGGTACCAAGATTAATGTCGCAACGTTGTTTTCTGTGCGAGTAAATTTATGTTGGCTACAAAACATAGTAAGAGGGATTCTCTTGTTCTTACATATTGGAGTTATGAGATCTTTAAACTGTGCCCCTCATCCTATTATTTATTTTTTATTTAATTTTATCACTGGGTGTGGTTGTACATTTAGTCTCAGATCCTGTCCTTTGTGGAACCTCTTTGTTTTCAAATCATCTGCCACTTCCTCGATGTCCGCAGGGAAATATGCTGACGCAACCACCTCAACAAACCTCGGTAAACGGAAACACATTTTGGGTCTCAAGCGGAAGCAACAAATCACACGACTGTCCATCATTTTTATCATCTCAACATTCTCTTCTCAGAATTGTCATTCGAGCGGTCGTCAGCAGTAGCCAGTGTTTCGAACCTTACTTTACAGCGTTCGACCTTCCATCGACTCTGGACTTTCGTCCCCATTACTCCTTCCCCTTCTCTGACCACTTCCGGTATTGGTCCCCGTGGAGGGGGATTTATTAAGCTGGACGCGGATTCAATCACAACAAATCTGCGACGCCTCTCTCGTCCCCGCCGTCTCCAGAGAGGCGACAAAGGGCAATCAGCAAAAGAGTCAACGCCTCGCGAGTTCTCTTTCCTGGGTAATGGTCACTTTGCTGGAGGTTGCCGGGGCCACTGGGGGTTAGGGCCTGACGTCTCATCCGTTTGTTCCAATAGGGGGATGCATATAAAAACAAGCCATGTCCTGCGCATGCCCGCTGTTAGTGTTGGAGGAACGTGAAAAAAGCAGATCAGTGGTTTGTTTTTAAGTCCGTCTTCTCGCTAGGGAGGGATGTTTTAATAGAAAGTAGGAGAATGGACAGAAATAAAAGGTTGATGTTCAGTTACCCTGGCACTAGAGAGAAAAGTTGATGAACACAGAAAGTAATATTAAGCAAACAAGGAATACAAATAGAAGAAAGCAGATCGTTTGGTTCCAGAAGGAAGGGGAAAAGCAGAGATGGAGCGAGGGAAACAAAGCAAGAAAAAGAACACGAAATATAAGAGATATAATGGAAACAATGGAAATATTAAATAAGTATAACAGAGAAAAACTGTACACAGATAAATCCAGAGTTAGGTCAAATTGCTTACATTTTAGGATGAAGATAGACACTGATTACGATACAGTACAGATTATATATATATTGTAAGATAGAGTATAAAAACGACGCTTGTACAGATTATATCTATAAAATATACACAATAAATAGGTAATCAAAAAGAAAATTCAAAACGTGCATGGAAGCAGCAACTTATATCACTAATAATATAAAATTTAATAGATATATTCATCGATTGCAGAAGAATGTTTAATTGCGGTTTCGACGTTGTTGTTGTTGTTGTTGTTGTTGTTGTTGTTGTTGTTGTTGTTTTTAAGAGGTAGATTCCTCCAAAACTCGTGCTTCAAATACTTGGCCCAAGAAAGCGAAGAGAGACAGTAGTACAGTCTTAGCCCCACATATATATTTTAGTTTCTTCTTGCCAACCGCACGCGCGCAAAGCGACCAAGTGGCGCCATTGGCAGGAAGAAGTAAGCCACAGGGGAAGCCACCCTCGCCTTAATCTTGATTTGCAGAACTCACGCCAGCAAATCGAATTTTTGTTTCCAGGTGATTACCCAGTTAACTTGCTTGACCGTGGCTTCTCTCGAGACGAACCTTTCTGTGATCCGAATGTTTTCCCAGATGATCTTATTTTGCATGGAAACTAAAGAAAGGGCGATCACTCTAAAGCGTAGGGCCACGCCAACTCCAAAGCATAGCGGGGATTAGACAACAGCAATCTGAGAATAGGTAGACATTCCAACCTGGGACTTGTGCAAACTTCTAGAGAAAATTGGCTTAACAATGAGGGACATGTAGACTGTGTGAGTGTGTGGTTATTTTTAAATTTATTTTCCTTGGAATTACGATTTTGTGGAACTAGAAGTTTCTGTCAAGATGGCCAGACATCTCTGCTCCACAGAAGCAGCTTTCTGTCTGCGCATGCTCGTAGGATCCGTGGTGATCCTATCTGCCCCGGTGACGGCGTTGACGACAGTTGGTCTTTAAGGCTGTAGATATATTATGATAATCGTTCTGTCCGCCCCTATAAACTCTACAGCAAACAGAAACCTCAGCAGCATGCATCCAGAACATTGAGAAATCCTCGACAATTAGATTAACCCTTTTTACGGTAAAGTTGTGCTGCACAAACAGCGGGGCGAGGATCGATTGAATGGCTTTTCGGCGGAGGAGTTAAGATTCATCCGCGCGGTCAACAATCGCCTTGAGAGTGCTTGGGAATTCTTTTGTGTGCTTAAAAGCAGGCTGCCTGGTATTTTTCAATCAATGTTGGCAGATGTTGGGTATCGTGATGTACATCTTTCTTACCAATTTTTTTTTTTAAAGCAGCGTTAGAAAAGTGTAAAGCGTTTTAAAAACTAATGACCAACAGGAGGTGAGGACAACATTAACACAAAGCACGAAAATTAAGGGCCGCCATGTCTAACAGGTCTCTACTCATTTCTCCTTGTTTTTCTTTTTAAACCAGATTCTTGAGTTCATTTGATTCTGTAGAATAAGTTTGTAGACACAAGGTGTGCAGCTTCCCCGTGGACTGCTGGCGGTCTACCGAGACCAACTTTCAGCCACCCGCGAAGTTGTAGAATGAACTGGGTGAACTAGTTATAAGTTAAATAAATATTTAGAATCTCTGTAATAAAAAGTAAACTTTCAGTTTTTAAAAGCACAAGACAAAAAAGACATTGACAATTCTGTTTTACATTCTCTTTCTGCCGCTCGCACGCACGCACGAGCACACATGCACACAAATTTAGTGAAGGAGGAACAGAAGTAATGGCTAATATATGATGAATAAACAGTTCATACTGTTCTGTATATTTTCCTTAATCTCTTACTAATTTTTTTTTTTTGGTCGGTAGACATTGTTGTTCAGTGTTCATTTGTTTAGAGCAGTGGTGTCTTTGAGAAAATAGTTTCTTATGTCATCTGAAACCTAAATTATACGGACACAATAGTGCCAACGTAACGAATAATTTGTTCTCAATAAATGATACCGATAGACTAATCTTTATTTTACATATATATATCATGGAAGTATTTGTAGCGAGCGCTCACAACGGTCTCTGGACCTGCGGACAAGCGTTACGTCACTGCAGTCCGTTGCTTGACGAGTATGGCGAGCCGCTGGAGGCGGTCCTGGTCCACGTCTGGCTACAAGAGCCCTCGCCAGATATGTCGCAAAAATCAACACCCTTTGTAAATTAAACATGGCTTCTGCTGTATCCTCCCATCCCCCAGCCTCCTCCCCAAGTCTTCTCCACGCAGCCGCTTGCACCACCTAACCCTTCCCCTCCCAAAGTCAGGCATCGTCGATGAGACCGGGCTTGCTGCCCCTTGTCACGAGGCGCCTGCGGTGCTGCGAGGCGTTTGATTGGTGGAGTGATGATGTCACAGGGCGCGCGCATGCGCACGATCTACAAGGTGGACGACGGACTACATGCTTGCACAGCACGTAAAGCAAACACGGAGCCGCGCGGTGCTCGCGTCACCAATTTATCTGCCGTCACCGTTAGCTCACTTTGAGGTGACAGGTCCTTCGAGATTACAGCGAACTCGGGCAAAAATCAGGATGTTAAAATAACAAGAGTGGTCGAAGGTTGTGGAGTTGTTCTGACAGACTCTTTGATGTTTAGTTTTGTGCCGAGAGAGAGAGTGTGAGTGGATGTCTGTCTTTCTGTGTGTCTGTGTGTCTGTGTGTCTGTGTGTGAACGAGTGCGTAGAGGCGATGGCTAGACTAGATAGGATCTGGCATAGTCATACGATCAGGTTCGTCACCTGTACCTGTGCAATCTGTACTAATCTCCGATCCAAGAGTTGGGGGAGCGGTATTTATCTTTCGCATAGGGTACAGCACAGCCCTGCGCTGGCTCTGAAAATAATATTTACAAACAATTATAAAAATATAACTACGGTATACATCGAGCAAAATAAGGAAACAAGTAAAAATTCAACAATATGCAGCAAAATGGAAACTGAACAAATACCTTTAATAATTAAATATATGTGTGTGTGTGTTTGAGAGAGAGCTACTATAATTTGAATAATGGTAAACGAATTTGAAAAAGCTTTTGATTTCTATTAATTACTGTGTGTTCATCTGACCGCATGTCTGAAGCGCTCTGAACCCGCCTTCGTTGGCGAGGAAGGTGATGATATCAATAAAGATTGTTATTGTTATAAATTTTGATAGTGTAACTCTCACACACACAGAGATGAGGGGAGAGGAGTGAGAGTGATGTCACGTGAGCTCGTCTGTGTGCAGATGCACGCGGTAGCGTATAACACCGACCTGTACGATGACTTTGCTTCTGCCGTCAAGGGGGTCAAAGGTATCGCCGTCATCGCTGTCTTCATGCAGGTGAGAGTTGTCTCTCTCTCTCTCCTTCCAATTGTCATTGTCTGTTTCCTTCTCTCCCGCTCTCTCTCTCTCTTTCTTTTGATGAGATGAGGCCAACTCCAGAACCCTTCTAAATATTTTTTTATTAACCACCACTTTTGTGCATATTCACCTTCCACTCTCCTTTGATATCTTACCTGATGTTTACTACTAATTATTCTTATAGTACTTATTTAATTTAATTATAAACGGAAAACATTTCTTTGCTTATTTTACCTTTCGTTAATAAAGACTTGTTATTGTGTAACCTGAGTGAAACAACCCCGCTAACCACTTTTATCAAGTAAGTATGCAGTTCCTCGGGAATAACACATTTGGTACATGACAGAAATCCTGTCGACACCCTTCTGTGCAATTGTGTGTGTGTGCGCGCGCGCGTGTGTGTGTGTGAGTGAGAGAGAGAGAGAGAGAGACTGCATCTGTGTTGTTTGATTAATTGACTGGGTAACTGATAGACTGATAGTTTTAGTCTCCGGTGGCTTTCTTTTTTTCATGCTTTCCACACCTTTGTGTGTCTGTGTGAGATATATGTATATTCTTTAGCCGATTGATAATGTCAAAGTGCATTGTGCGTTACGTCATCTTCATCATCTTCATCTTCTTCTTTCTCTACAATGCAGGTCGGCAAAGACGCGAACAAACCATTCCAAGAGATATCTAAAGAGATGAAGAGATTACTGAAAAAGGGTAAGCTGACAATACTTTTTTTCTCCTATTATTATTAACATATATATATATACAGTGGAACCTCGGTTAGCGAACGCCTCGGATAGCGAATATTTCGGTTAACGAACAAAAATTTCGTTAAAAGTTTGTCTCGGATAGCGAACAAAATTTCGGATAACGAACAGCCACGTGAACCACACGTGACCGACCAGCATGTCATCATTCGCACTCGAGACAAAGTTACGATCGGTCGTTCCTTATCTGTGCGCATCCTTCTTATTTAGTGATTGTTCTGCTTTATTTTAGTAAGATAATCCTCAATCATGGTTCCAAAGAAGATTAAAAGCAATTAATAGTAGTGAGGTAAGGACAAGGAAGCGGCCAACAATTGAATTGAAAAAGGAAATGATTTCAAAGTATGAAGGTGGCATGCGTCTGTCGGATATGTGATGTCGTATTACCGAAGAGTTTTACAAAAAAGACAGAAGGAACAGACACTGGACACGTTTTTTCCTTTAACCTCAAAGCTAAAGAAAAGGAAGTCACCCCCGATTTTATAATGTCACGTGTGCTCATAGAGGGGGAATCGATCAGTAATTCCACCCCTTCCTCCCGACACCTGCTTCCAACCACGCCGTCAAAACGGCAAGTTTTCTGATGTTTAAATGCTTTCGTTAATGTTTTTATGTTTATTTAACTCCATTTATATTGCATTATAACTGTTCTCATTAAAACAAATACCTATATAGCCTGTAACTTTCAAATATTAGCGAGTCAACAGGGGCTGGGAACCAATTAAATTTATTTCCTTTATTTCTTATGGAAAAAAATTGTTTCGGATAACGAACATTTCGGATAACGAACAGCTTTCCAGAACGGATTAAGTTCGTTAACCGAGGTTCCATTGTATCTGGTTAAAGGGAATTTTAAACATGTCGTTTCTCTGTAACTGTGAGCGTCATGTGAACGAACGGTAACAGTAGTCACAGTCGTTGTCGCTGAACACAAGATGATCTACCACGTGGTCAGATACAATAACACAAGAAGCTGGCAAAAACTGTTTTCGATTTCTACCACACACGTGGTGACGATGATACCGACCATACCCGAGAGGTGTCCACTTTGGTGCCACCTGTCACTGTACACAGAGGATGATTGCGGGAGTCCATCTTCTGGAGAGAATCAGCCGGTGACCTGTGAAGGTAATCAGGTAATTAGCAGACGACAGGGCTACTGTTTTTAGTTTGAATTTTTTTTTTTTTTGAGTGCACATTACAGGGTAGGTGTTTTCAATCCTGTGCATCATGCCCACGACAAGTGATAACTGTTAGACTTTGCTCTTGACACAGATGACAAGGTCATGGTTTACCATCTTGACCTTAACCAGCTTCTCCCCAGCACGGAGCATTACATTACCTACGACGGGTCATTGACATACCCGGGGTGCTATGAGACCGTGACGTGGATTATCCTCAACAAGCCAGCTATCATTTCCACCGAGCAGGTATCTCACCAGCATGTCTTCGCTTCTGCTTCTCATTCTCTCTCTCTCTTTTAATTGACACAGACACGTGACCGGCACTATATGGTTCCATGTATCGTCGCCGGGGGACAGTGGATGGTGTTGTCGATGTGCGTTGATGTCGTGCAGAAATATGTCAATGAAAGAGGAATTGGGGGCTGGGGGAGAAGGTTATGTTGATTCATATCCACCCTGTGGCTGTAGTTACAAAACGAGGGTAAATAGTTACCCCTTTGGTAACATGGGTAGTTCATAGACAATTATCTTGTCTCCATATTTATTTTTAAAATATGTCCAGGCACCGCAAATGTACCTTTACCCCAAGTTCTGTAGTTCTCAAGCAGTGGCATAGATGTAGTGTTTGTGTGTGGCTTTGATTACAGCGTGGTTCTGTGGGTATTTGGACCGTCAGGCCGATGACAGGAAGTGACAAAACCTTTCTACGAGTGAAGTGCTAAGTCTTGACTTGAGCAGCCTCAGACCTTAGACGGATTTACTGGTCAATACACGGTCAGGGCGAGTGTCTATGGTTACTAGATAATGTCTATGGCGGGACAGAGGTAGTAGTCAGCGTCCTGGTGGCGGAAGGATACATCTGTCAAAGAGTCCAGACCTGACGGCACCGGCCAGGACGCCATAGGGCAGGAGCCGGCGAGGTTAATCAAATCTCGGGCTTCGGCATTGCGAGGGTCCCGTCGTGTTCACTCAGCTCTCGGCTCAATGATGACAAACGCTCAGCTCTCGATACACGACTGCATCACCACCCCTCCAACCCACGACTACACCGTCCACCCCTCCGACACACTCCTTTCCCCGCCCAATGCCATCCCTAAATAAGATTCCAGATTTCGTTAAGTGAAGGTTCAGGGATTACGAGTAAAAAAAAACCCTTCACATTGCTCTCGTCAAATCTGACGTACCCGTAAATAATTTTCTGCATGCAAAATAAATAAATTACCTACTTGAGCACACGTTACAGAGTTCGCCGCATATAAAAGCATCAGAATAGTTCAGGACTTACACGAAACAGCGATTTCTGATGTACAAACCTTACACAGTGTACCCGCCCTCACACGCTCTTCAGCACGTGCACAGATACGTGGAATGTAGGGGTTGGAGGGTAGAGGATGGGGTGAGGAGCGGAAGTAAGGAGGAAAAGTAGAGAAAGTAGTGCCCCCACCCTCCTGACGATCGCTTCTCTAAAATAGGAAAACAATAACAGCTCGATCTTACTGGTTGATTGGTTGATTTAGTGGGAAAGTGCTTCCACCTTGAGGTGATTTCGCACAGCTGAAAAACGTGTCCGTATTCGGGGACAATTTTTGTACGCGGAGCGTTTATAAAGAATGGCCACTACATGTACAGGAAAATGGACCGGGTGGCTAGGACTCTAGTAGGATGGATAACGTATTGTAAATCAGTTAAACTGTGATTGTGAGCGCTGAAGTTTCGGGCTGCATCTGTTCATCAACAGTTCATGGTTCGTATCTTAAGAGGGACAGGGGGGGATGAGTCTTTGTGTGTAAGTGTGTGTGCACGACTGTCTTGGAGTATGCTGCAGTAGTCCACCCGATTAAATCAATGAAGGCAAAACCAGGGGGCGCCAGTTGTCGGCAAATGTAGCGCCTGTGGACAAGGTAAGCGGCGCATCAGTGAGGAGACCCGCGTATCACCGGAGACAAGAGATCCCAATTTCCTGCCTGTATCAAGTGCGGGCCGAGAGGTGTAACACTAGCACACCGCCAAGTGGACATAACGGCCCTTGGCGCTGCTCAAGAGCTCTCGGATATAGCGAGAGATGGGTGGGGAGGCAGATTGGGGAGGGGTACAGCGGCGAGAAGCTACAGACATGGGTGTAGGGGGGGGGGGAGACGAGTTGTGGGAGGTGAGGTGGGGAATGAAGATGGGTAGGGGGGTGGGAGGGCAGGCACCATGTGACCAGCTCGCGCTGAGACAACACTCGGCATGTCTCTATCTTGCTACTTCCCCTTATCACCCTGCTTCCCTCCCTTACACGTTCCCCACCCACTGACTTCCCTCTCCCTCCCACACCCGCTACCCACACTTCTCTTCACCCCCTCTCCGTAGCTCCTCGTCGACGAAGTCTTCCTAGGGAAAAGATCGATAAGGGGACCTCACGTTAGCCTCCCGCTACTCTCCACGCTTTGGACGATGTCTCGTCGACCCGAGCACCCAATCATTCTCTCCCCTGTTCGTCCCCTCCCACCCCATTCCCTCCCTTGAATCGCAACCCTGGGTGCTGCCTGCTTCACAATCCGATGTTGGAGTTGTTTCTTTTCCTTTTTTATTTTTTGTTTCAATCTCGAGCACAGGGAAGGGGGGTGAGCACAGGGAAGGGGGGAGCACAGAGAAGGGGGGGGGGGTGAGCACAGGGGGCGCTGATTACTTAAGTTTGAATCCGGCTCCCACGGGCTTGATTTGTGAGGCGTAGAATTAAAAGCGAGGCAACTGTTCGCAATTCTTTCCGCTCATAGATCCCAACGAAATGTTTGTTGACGATCGTAAACATCGCATAAAGAAAACTGCCAAGGTTGTGGCCCTTGACTAGAGGGATCGAAGTATTGAATTCTTGGCAGGTTACGATTGGCTGTGATTACCGCAATAACATTACCGGGACAAGGAGGAAGGGGCTATGAAAACTTGGGAGGAGCCTGTGACATTTACAGCGTCTGACATTTCTCTTCTCTTTCACACACACACAGAAACCCTCCACACACACGTACACACCCCTCTACACTTACACACCTTCCACACACACACACTCCACAAACTCTACCCACACACGCACACACACGCACGCACTTCAGCACTCACAAACACACTCTACACACAAAAACAACCTTCATTTTTTGGTTCATCCACCCAAGATCAAAGACTGGGAGGGGAAGGTGAAATCGCATTCCAGTTTATCCAGCCGAGATCAAAGGTTTCTTTTTTTTTTTTTTTACGACATCCAGTCAAAATAAACAGTTTTAAAAAGCAAAGTTCTTTTTATTCTATTCCGTCGAGTTAAATCGTTCAGGAAAAAAAAAAAAACAAACTTGCTGATATTGTGTCGTCTGCAGCTGTCGTCTCTGCGCGTGCTGTACAACGGTCGAGAGAACCAGGCCGAGCTGCGGGTGGCTGTGAACGCCAGACCGATCATGCCCCTGAACCATCGGGTGGTGAGGACCAACATCAATATGAAGAAACGGGTACGTGCTGGCTGATTTCGTCTGTTTATCTTAATACAACAGGAATGGGTGTGAGCACGAAACGAGGAGGAAAGGTTGGGAGGGGAGGAGTGCAGCGACTTGAAGGAAGCATAAACAGAGACCAGATAAAGAAAAATAAATGATTGGGATTAGATATGGGGACGACTTGAAGACGGATTTAAAATCACGGGACACCGTTGGAGGAAAATGGAGGGGGAGAGATATTGGTGTTGTACGCCGAGCCAGCAACTAAGGGTATATCAGGACAAGGGTACCAAGGGTAGAAGTGATGTGTGGTGGTGATTAAGGGTAGATGTGATGTGGTGGTGATGAAGGGTAGATGCGTGTGCAGATGCTGACATGAGTGTGTGACGATGTTCAGATGTGTGAGCGTGCTTGATGAGCTTCATTGACATTTTGATCATTAACATCTGATAAATGTCTTCACTTCCTCTGCCTGCCAGTCGAGACTGTGTTCGATGGAGAGAGAGATGTTCTATCAAGGTGAGTAGCCTTCACTCTCTAGTAACATATATAACTTACATAGAATGACACGATAAACGACATACGGCATCATCATCGTCGTCATCATCACCACCATCATTGCCGTCATCATTATTCACGTAAGCTGCTATCGTAGTGGGTTTTTCCAGTGTAACCCAAACTCGTTTTTATTTTTCTTTTTGACAGTCAACGAGGCGTACCTGAAATCATGACGATGCACTACACTCTCGGCCTGCTAACAACCAGAACAGGGGACGGCTGCCCCTGTCCAGCCAGACTGGTGGTCAGACTCCTGTCTTGAGCTACTCAAGTGCCAACACAATTTTCGTCGTGATCTGCTTTGAACTTGAAGAGTTTGCTGGAACTACATTAAAATAAGAGCTAGATAGAAATATTGCTGTTATACCGTCAACGCTTCCATTGAAAAATAACAGCTCATCCTAGGGTAGTATAGGATCACGTGACCTGAAAAAAAAAGCCATTTATCTTAAGACACGCTCATCTGGCGCGAGGGAGCGGGTGGTCAGCAACACCCAGTATGAGATCTGACACACCTGCTATACCCGAGACAATGAAGCATGTTTTATTTTAAACCAAGCAAAACAAAATTCACAATTACAACCACAAGAAAAAAATCGAAACAAATATTGCTGTTTGATCACCCATGGACTCATTGTTGAAATCCATGCGCAGAGCAGTTTATCTTAGCTGTAAGAATTGATGTGGGCAATGATCCGGTCAGATTAACCGATCTGCGTAATCCAAGCAGGTCAGATAATCTGATCTGCTTCACCTTGAGGTCAAAGCAACTACGGCCTTACTTGTTGTTAGATTAATCAACCCACCTGAGCTGCGGGCTTAGCAGACAAACCGACCCTCATTACAGGGCGGTACAGGTGCCCATACAGTCGGTCACATGCGAACTGCATTGCCAGGCGGTCAGAGGTGGACGCATTGACGTCAGCCAGGTGAAGGAGCAAGCCCTCGGTGACATCAGTGCTACTTGTTTACGCAAACCAGTGCTTCCAGTGCGCGCAGCGCTCACCTTTTGTCGCCTTTCTTTCTTCTCGTCCAGTCTCATTCAAGACGCCATGCTCAAGAGGTTTGCATGAAGATTAAAGCTTCTCGCCACCTTCTACACTCTTTTCATCCATGCCAGGCTTTGTGTGTCTCTGCCGCGACTATTCAACTCGACTCCGCGGTCTGGCGGCGTCTTTGTGGAGACCGCCTCGCTTGACGAGGTCCTTAGAAACATGTCATCTCATGGCGGTCCGTAGGTCAACCAGTCGCAGTGTCAGTGCAGGTAAACTTGCAAATATCCTGCAATATGGCGTCATCTTGCTAGATCTTTTTTTTTTTTTTAACGACTTCCGTCGGGTGTAAAATCTTGAGGTGTGACACACGGAGTGACCTGTCGGGACATGTTGAACACACCTTCTCGTTGAGCCGTGTCGGTCGCAAGATTAAAAAAAAAAAAAAAAAAGGAACACGGATATGGATGTATGTTTGTGATAAGGGTGAAGGTGTGTGGCAGTCAGCTTACAGTTCGTCAAACTGTACACCCAGGTAATTCAACTGAAAGGTGGATCCCAGGACAGCGGACAGGCGTCGCCATGAACTGCAAATATTCCAAGGTCCAAACCATCCGTGTCCAGTCCATGACACATGCAAACTTTAATAAACCTTGTTTCTAATCCGGCAAAGTTCGTGCATAATTGGTAATGTCAACACACAAAATAGTGCTTGTTATTTTAAACATCTTAAGCTCCTTCTTTTCGAAAGACCAAAGACAAAAATATTAGAAACTCAGATCATAGACTGAGAGAACAACATTGACATAAATCACCTCGCAGAAATGTTTTGTAGCTTCGTAAACAAGATTCAGCCTTATATGCGATAGTGGATTGTGTAGAGGGGTGGTTAGATAGGGGTGGGAGCTGAAGCTTTTGAGTCTGGCGTCTTCCTGTGTTTATGTCGTCGACCGTTGCAAATGATTAATTGGCGATTGTCTCCGATGATATGTCATCCGGGCGTTGCAGACATGGGACGAACTGTCTGTGTTCCAGAAGAGCGATCAAGCCTTCTAACATATATTTTAATTACCTATTGTGACTTGTACTTTGACATTTCTTGTTTGTTAGTTAATATGATTGTACTATAGAGGTATTTTGTGTACAGGTTACTAGCAAAGATTGTTTTGCTTGTCTCTTTGTGGCAATTCTTTTATAAAAAGAGAATTTCTTTAAGCGTTTTCTGTTAAAATGTGTCTGAATACCTGCCACAGCTTGAATTAAAAAAAATGTTGCTGTAAAATAAACATTTTTCTCTTAAGAAATGAAGCAGTTCGTTAATTGGGAGAGAGAGAGAGAGAAAGAGAGGAAAAGGTATTACTCGGTGTATAGAGATGGTTGTCGCTCGTGTGTTTATGTTGTCTGTGAATGTATCTCCCTGTGTTTGTTGGTCTGTATTTGTTATTATTATTTAACTGCAAAACATTTTAAAGTAAACATGTAATTGCAAGACCTAAACACAGATACACAACTATGCCTACAGACTGACACGACACAAGTGTCAATGACACAAGAGTCAGCGACTTGGAGACATGATGGCGGGGGAGTCGGGAAAATGCAAAGCAAAGACATTAAAGACAAAATGTGGCCGGCCCTGTGTCTGGCGTCCGGAAACGTGAGGGAGTTTGGGGGCCATAAAGAGGCATGCTTTTCATAGCTGAATCAGTTCCCTTGGTTTCAACGCACCCTAACCATCATCACACGGAAAATAGGAGAAAGTTTACAAAGTTTATAGCGGGTACAGTGTCTGGCATCTGGCGATAGACATTGTGGTAGTCATGACTACCTACTCTCAAATGCAGTGAATCCACGAAGACTACTTAAAACAGACCTGGGCAAAGGCCGACCCGCGGGCCGGATCCGGCCCGCCTCCTATCTCTGACCTGCCCGCCCGCTGGCCCGCCCGCCAATATATATACTATATATACAGTATTGGTAAAACTGAGTTAACTATATTAGTCCGGCCCTCTAAAACCGTCCCAATTTCTCATGCGGCCCCTTGGGAAAATTAATTGCCCACCCCTGACTTAAAATGTAAGAACGAACAGTTAGGAAAGCAGGCATGAGCGAATGCTAAACAACAAAAAAGCAGAGGTTCAAACTACAAAATCCAGTTACGGCTATCAACTAAAGACTGTAACAGATGATAATCATGGACATGGATACGTTTCTACAATAGATATTCAAGACATGAGATACCGAAGCAACAGTAAATTAAGATAAAAACACACTAAGATAAAAAACTACACCAGGTGCCACACACCGCAGCTGAATCGGGCTTAAAATTATTTTCTTGTTTTCCTTCTCGCTGTAAGAATGCCAGTGTAGTTGTGTAGTGTCTGTATGATTTTCGTTGGCCTGTGGCAATTCATTGTCATAAACGGAAACACGGAGAGATAGCAGGGGGCAAGATCCACTTGGCAATGAATATTCATGAGGACAACTACCTGTAAGGTAGCTCCGCCGGTGTGAAGGTAGGGCAGTAGTGGCTTCTACCTGTGCAGCGCTATGTGTCCACCTGTCGGTAGCTATGGCGTCCGGCCATTCCACCCGGGTGCTCGGATGTAAAAACAGGATACAAAGGAATGTACAAGTATTCAATCTCAATTTCTTGGATATAACACAATCTGCGGTAAGACACAATTTCTTTGTCAACCATACTTGTCACCGTGTCTTTCATCTGCTTACATCTCATTTTCCATTTCGTCGTTCGCGAAGAACCATCACCTTATGAGAAAATTAATTATTTTTGTTTCCTCAAAATTTTTACCGTTATTTTTGATGCGACACTGTGACAAGGTAGCTCGCTGTGCTCTCTTGTGTTCTTTTCTCGATAGACAGGCTGGGCCCGGACAACCTGGATTAAAGTTACAACACGGGGGTGACACAAGATAAGGGGCTGGGCGTTTTCTAGAGAGCAATAGTATCTCACCTTTCGTTACCTGGCATGAATCACCTGTGTAAAACACACACACACACACACAGTTTTTTTTACTGTTGTCCTCGCTGATAATTTTCACCCCATACTCAGCTATAATTTTTTCCCTGGGTGTTTTTGTCAGTTTATCAACGTCATCAAAAAAAATATTATTCTGTTTACTCAGATTTAACACAGACGAGAGATTTCATGGAGGTGAGTTGGCATTGTGAATATCAAAACCACTCCTAAAGATAGTCGCAGAAGATAAACCATGGGCATCTGCGCAGAGATCATTTTTCATTCTTTTTTTCATCCCCTCCTATTTTTTTCTCTTTCTTCTCTGTTCTGCTACCAGTAACTGTGTCACCTAGTCTCAAAATAGTGACCGAGCTGGCGAAGTCCTTCACCAGTGAATGTTGAGAAAACATTGCTCGATGTAATTATTATGTCCATCAGTGGACTTATTAGTGTGACATTTTGCTGTTAACCTCATCCTATAGCCAGCAACTGCAGGTCAGCTTCTTTTTTGGCAAACTCTTATTGTTGTATGTCATTCTGCATTGTGTTTTGTGTGTGACTGCTATCTGAACTGTCTTAAAAGTCTCTCAGAGGCTATTTATAGCCGTACTAAAGATGTCAACAGGTGTTTGTGGAGTCGGTGGTTGAAGTAAGAGCTGCGCAGGTGTGACGGAGGTGTGTGCCGCGAAGGGAAGACAAATGTGTTCAGATCAGTTTCTCCCCTTGTAATCGTGGTGGGGAGGGAGAGGGGTGGTTTGCTGGGTGGATTGTTTTGCTGGATGTGGAATTGTTTTATTTTATATCGCGTCCCATGTCTTTCCGCGGAGAACATCTTTCGGGTGACAGCGAATAATTAAGAGAGGCTGGAAGGATGGATGGATGCACAGCTGTCTTTGCCTGTCTGGTCCACAGAATTGTAGTATGTGAAAGTGGGAGTTGATATCTCGAATATTTGGCTTGGTACGGAATAAACGGTGAGTTTGAAGTGTACTGGAGGGACTTATGATGGTGGGATAGACAGTTCGAGGAGACATGCGGAGTGACACGGTGTAGATTCTGTACTTGCTGTGTTGGACACCTTTAACCTCTCTACTATTCCAGGGGCGACTGTGGGCTTTTCCCCCAACTGGTAACTGTCGTGTGTAGCGATTGGCTCCAACAGTGTGTAATTCTCCATGGATCTGTTATATATCTGCTGTGTGTCTTTTACTCAACTACTGTGAGCTGGATTTCTTCTCAATTTTGGATACCTCAGATACCAGAGCGCCCGTGAAGACCTGAGTATATGAAATTTAGTATTTATCTTCTCTTGGCTTTGTAATCTCGATATATCTTCCTATAAAAATTATATAAAATTCACATTTCTACCATAACTCAGGGGCTCTCATGCCTTTGCTTTGTGCTTTGTTTTGAGGCGGCAATGACCCCTGGGGCTTTGAGTAGAGTATGTGCATAGGCATTAATAATTTGTCTGGTTTTTCTTTTTTAATTTGTTCAGTAATTATATTTGTGTTTAGACAGCCTAGAGGCAATTGTTTGTGTTATGTGGAAAGAATACGCGAGTGACATGCGGTGTAGGACACCAGCACAATTCCTAGCAGCGCCCCAGTCTCTCTAGAAACACAATGTTATTGACAGTTATTATTAATGGCAGAACACACAATAAAGAACTTTCAGTTACTGCTTTCATTGATAACTTCCGGGGAAGACGTCTGATATCCATATTAGAATTGTTAAAGCAGAACATCAGAATCTATAAAATAACAAACAAAACATCAAAGGAAATTTCTAAATAGCAGCTGCTTAATCAGACACCCCTTCTCCTCTTTTCTGATTTTAAAAAATCGCACCTGTTATTAAAGCGAAAAGGACGAGCAAAACATCGAACGACCGGCCAACATTTGGACATTTGATGATGTGGAGAAATGACCAAAATCCAAAAGAAGTGTGGAGATGTACAGACACTTCCTCCCTGTCAGCCCTGTGCCACTTGACATTCATGCCCGCTCACTTCGTGTCAGCAGACAAAGGGTTCGGTGTCAGCTGTGGACCGGCACTTTGTCATCGTGTGTGTCAAACACATCTATCTGGCTTACTTTCCTCGCTGTGCTTGAGTTGGCCCGTGAATGGCTGAGACCGTGAATGTAGGGTGTGTGGGTGTGGGGAGGAGAGGGAGGAGAGGGAGCGGGGAGAGTATAGAAACGCTGGACCTCACCGCAGGGCGTCACAGGGTATTACAGTCAAGCCAGTTCAGCCATCCAGCCACTCAGCCATCCAGCCCCTCCTAAGCCCTGAAAAGAGAAAGGTTTTGTTCGGCGCCCCTCCCCTCCGTCTTTCCATGATCGAAGCATAAAGAGTGACCGCCCTTGTGTGCTCAGGCAAACGAAGTCCAGAAAATGGTGTTCGCCATCTTGCAATGGTGTCTGGCGTGGTTGTCGAGTAGACAGGGAGTCGTAAGGACAGCTGGGTCAGAGTTCATTATGAACCTAAGCTGCAGGATTGTGTCATGCAGTGCGAAGACGACAAAGACACAGTGTTGATTTATCCACTACGAAATCTCTAATAATTCTAGCAAAAAATTTAATTTGAAACGAAAAAGTTTATTACGGAGGGGAGAAAGGATTGGGTTACAAGAAATACTTTATCCACATGACTAAATATAATCATTGAGAGTACTGATACAGCAATTCAAAAATAGTTCAATGATGGTCAATTGTTTTGTATGTTTTATTTATTTATCGTTTATCTTATTTCATAACACTTAGTGTTTTCTTGATTGTGTTTATGCAAATAGTGGTAGCGTCTGTAAAACATCCATTGCGCCAGCAGATCCGTTACACTAACCTATCTATAACGGCTCCAGCTATACTTTTGGTTGTCTTTCAAAGGATTTTTTCCGAAAAGCTGAAGGTCGAGAATCACCGGAAGAAGACCTAGATACAAAAGAACAGTAACAAAAACATGCCATCTGATATTTTACCGCACTATGTGTGTGCAGATCCCTGAACAAAGTGAATCCACTGGCGTTTGTAGACGGTATCTCCAGGAAATGACAATGTATACAAACATCATCTGAATGTTAAAGAGAGCTTTCAGCAACAGCACATTGTGTCCTGGTCTCTCTTCTTTTGTTTTCTTTTACCGAGGATGGCATCTTTTCGAATTCAGCTTATGCAGACGACGCTAGTTTTAGAAATGCTACCCTTTCATCACTTCCTGTTTTGTCTTAAGAAAGAAGAATTAATAATATTTTTCTTGCCTCTTCTTCATAAAATACCACCGGAATATGTTTTGTTATGTTTTATGCTGTATTTCTAGTAATTTTCGCTGGGCGTTCGTGTTGCTTTTAAACTTTGCTCTCGTCAGTGATGATGTCCATCCTCCATGCGCCTTCGCTGTCCTTCGAGGATGTTGGTGTCTGTCTCCAGTGGGAGGCTGTACAAGTCGTTGCCGTATTCAGTCCATCAGTTAAATATTCATTTTCTTCTGTGAGAAGATGATCATTTCTGTCTTCTGCTGACCAGTATTAGTGAGGGCTTAATGCAACTGACAGGCCCTCTTGTTGCCCTCCCGTCAGCCACCCACCCTCCCGGCTACCCTCTTCGTCCATCTCGCATCATCTCTTCTCTGTCCAATTTTCCTTATCTGCCTTCATCCTTTTCCTAACATCGCTTTTTGTTTTTCTGTATTTGTTGGATGGTTTATGGTTACAGGTGTGAAGCTTATCTTTATTGTACTTCTCGACATAAGTGTTTCTCCTTGAGATTTCGTGTTCGAGACATTAATAAGTGATATTGAAGAAGTTTTTGAGCGTGTTATGTCACCACTTGATAAGCTCTGTAACCTTTGAGAAAATAATTATGTTCTTAATGCATTCCTTTTACTTCATCTCCTTGTTCTGGTTGCTAGCTCTTGCACCAAAAATTGAATTCATGGATCTATAAAAACTTTTCATCTAACTTAATTGAGTAGACTGCCTGACCGTATCAGTCTACCAGTTCCTACAACCAGTCTTTTTCAACCGTTGTAAACTTGTTTTCGCTACATCCCTATAGGTCTTGCTCAGTTTGTAAGGGAACGAGGTCTTGTCGCAGCCTCCACAAATATCACAGGTGGGAGGAGTCACATATTTGTCACTGTCAGGCACGTAACACATGCAAGGTAGTGGAAAGGGTGAGGGGCTGGCCTGAGAGGGAGGACGGAGGAATGGGATGGGTGACTTACAGTGTGAACATCGCCAGGACATTTGTCGTTCAGTTCTATGGAATGAAAGAAAGCAAGAGATCCGGCTGATTTTTAATAACTGTGGGAAAATGCAAACACTGGTGTTTTGAACATAAAACTAGCATCCGGACACAAATCAGACTGCATGCCAGCAGGTTTATCTTCGTTGGTTGTGAATGACAACAACTCTCCGAGTGAACAACAAGTTCTTGTTGAACCCCATTTATAGTTCATTATACAGATCTTTCCTGTGCACGACTGAATTCTCTGTCTGCTTTGCTGCCTTGTATGCAAATTCTTTTATGCTCTCTCTCTCTCAGTATGGGTGGAGGGTATTTCATAGTCTACCATTTTTTTTTTACTACTATTCTCGAAACGGAATATACGTCAGACTGATTTATATTCTGAAACATACATAAACCGAGACACAAAAACATCGAGTTGATCTGTCGGTTCGGCTGAACAACGATTTGGAGCTTTTCTTCTATCATTCGTGTATTTGCATCCTGTTTTGCATGCAGCCTCACCAAGCAACTAGGCCAAAGGTCACGAACATGAATGTCATCCAGGTGCGTGCATTGACTGTAGGCGTTCTTCTGACCACGAACACAGTTTCTCGCCTGCTTACCTTGAGAATTTCATTTTACTTAATGCTTTACTTACATTTTATTAAATACCTGGCATGAGACACCACTTGTGTTCTGCTGTGGTTGGCTGCGATGAGGAGAGTTGGATGTTGAAGTTTGTGTGTGTGTCACACGATTATTGTTTTGTTTATACATTGCGTCTAGGGTCCTGTCCCACAGGTGCAATTTCTTTTTTCATTTCACCTTATCAGACCTCAGTTTGGGGCCGAATGACTCAATTGCTTCTTATGGGGCGCAAAGGGAGGAAATCGCCTTTTATAATGCCCAATGTCAAACCAACAAATGAAATAGTTGAAAAATGTTAATGACAGATAACGCACAATCATATTTTGGAAACTATTAATATTTTCGTGTTTAATTCATACGGTGTTTGGGTTGTAAAAGTTGTGGAGCCCTGTAGGGTAAATTCCCTCTCTTGTCGCCTGATCACTTATTCACTCAGGTAGGCAAACAACGACACACCTGTCGTGAGCCTCACTTAACATGTCGCCCGTGAAAGTGCTTTCGCACGCACGTGGACACACATGTAAACACGAGCAAACCCTATTACCTTGTGTACGGTCAATGGAGATAAGATGTTAAGGATTTTCTACAAAAACACACCACTAAGGCGGACGTACGAAAGAATAATTACACCAATAATTAATTAGGCCATACTTCCTGTCTACAGTGAAAAGACTCGAGCTGAAGTGGTATAAGCACAGCTCAAGATCACCTTAGTCACAGGGAACAGTAGAGGGAGGTAGAGGTTAAGACAGATAACAGAAACAATGAGTAGACAACATCCAAGAGTATAGCGGAGAACTCGTGGTTGAGTTGGAGTGAGGATATGTAATAACCATCAGCTGGTGGATTTTATAGGAAATACTTTTGCAGCTTTGTTTGTGGCAGAGATGTGCTGGGAAAATGATAGGTTATTGTCAGTTGTAAACAACAAGAAGAGGAGGAGTTTATGTGAGTAAAGATTAGCAAGGCTCCAGATGGATTCTGTGCGAATCAACATGGAGACATTTTAACACCCTTTTCAGCATTCTCTGGAGTTGTGCTCAATCCCGTCTGCTTGAAAATCGTCTGCCACGGCAGAGTTTTTGCGATGGCTGATGTTGAGTTTTAAAATTTTGTTGTCAGTGTTTTCGGGGCCTTCTTGTGTTTGTTTCTTTTAGTTGAGTAAGTGTTTGGTACACCTCCATTACACAAACTGGAAAAAAATGTTAACGAGGGTTAACTTGCACAAACGTTGTAGTTTATCTCACTTGTTTTCTTGAGATTTATCGTGTGGTCGCAACACCTGAAAAATATTAATATGTTTAATATGTTAACATATATTGTAATTATGTGTGGGGGTGTGAGTGAGAGAAAAAGATGATTTAAAAGGCTAAAGAACGGCTTATTTTTTAATGACTAAATGTTTGTTTGTGATCTTATTCAGGTTGGAAAATGACAACGCCGAGGAAATCCATATCAGTCTGTTGCTGCAGTAAGTTGTATAGACTAGCAGTAGTAACTCACTTGATGAATACTTGTCCCCACCACCACCAGTGACGCGCGCTCAAAGCGCTGTTACAAACACACGGATCAACACGAACACCCACGGCGAAGTGAAATAATCCTCGCTCCCTTGTATTTATGCGTGTAATCCTCTGGCACTTAACCTTTTATTAACCTTACCGACATTGTTACATGCACTGACTGTACTGACGACTCAGGTTAGGTCTCTAACACAAAACTGTTTTCTGACTCTGGTGACGGCAAAGATAAACACGAGAAATTTGACTTAAGATAATCCATCACCTGAGTTTAAGGTTTGATGTTTTAAAAGTCTGTCATGACGACGACGACGACGACGACGACGATGATGATAATAATAATGATGATGATGATACACGGCAGAGATGCGCAGGGCGTGGCCAGTGATCATGCTAGTGCTGGTGCTGTTGGTCTCTACCGAGTTCTTCCTGGGTGGCCTGAGTCTGCTGACCAGAACCAAGGCAGACGTGAACGTGGAGCTGCAGGACGGGTACTCTGACGTCAAGTCTCTCATCGACTTGACGCCGGGCCGTGGCGGTAACCGGGGTACGTCTGGCCAGGTCCAGAAACCCGAGCGGACGGATGGCGGTGGTTTTCCGAGGGCAGGGGTCAAAGGCGGAGCAGCCAGCAGCAAGAGGGCGCAGCCAGCGTCTGCAGCAGTGTCCTCCGGGAGCAGCAGGTAACTCGTCCACCACCTTTTGACTCCCCTGATAAACAAGTACCCTAGTCCTGAACAAACAAGTGTCCCAATGCTGGATGGGCACGTCAGTCAATACGCACGCACCAGCTCAGTGCACGTACACAGACTCACACACCACCATCCACAAATCGGATCACACGAATTTGATTAAATAGAAGCGGGACTTGGACTTAGCTGAAGGTGCTAAGGGTCAGCTTGCTGGATTTTTTTTTTAAAGAGTACACTATACAAGTACGAATTCTGCATAATTTAGTTATTGGAGAAATACACCCAAATATAATTCATTCATAACCAACATGGTGATCTTGCCCCACCCTTACTTTTGTGTGTACCTCAGGAATTCCACGTCGAAGGAGCCTCACGGAAACTGGATTGTGGTGGACTCTTCCAGCAAAGATTGTCCCTCCCATCAAATATTCCCTCCGGGCTGGAAAGTTCTGGTTGTAGGACGCGATACACCGCCCTCCGGTTGTGTGTGAGTACATGTGTACCCGGAACAGTTCTTGGCCGGGTGGTATGGTCTTGGGCAAGGATGGGATGGTCGCCAGTTGATTTTGTCCATCCGGCTTTGCCACAAACCTAGGGACGCGGCTTATCCACGCACGTAGAAACATGAAGATGTTGTTTCTTTTGTGTTTTGTCACTGAGCACCTTTCATATGCGTTTTTAAAAATCTCTCGTCAACTCTCATGTTCATTAAAAATAATACTTCATTTTCTCACGAAGTTTCTTTGTTCATTTTCACAAAAGATCGTGTCAATTTGTAGAATTCTATTTATCATTATATTATACTGCGCTCAAATATGAATTTAAAACGTTAATTTTCCATTTTGTTTAACAATGGAGAATAGAGAACCAAACGTGGATATAAACGAACGGGGGTAGAGGGAATTCAATAGTCGGGAGGGGGAAGGGTATGTGAAGCAAAGCAAAAACTGCAACTGGTCAGGGGAGCGAACACATTTCTTTAAAACATACGCCCGCCTGCTTTATACAACACTTTAACAAGTGGCAAACGCTTCTTTGTTTTAAAGTTAGTTTATTATTTTTGTTGACTAGCTCACCACTGTGCACAGTTTTTAACCCCGACCCTCCTGCGACCCGCAAGAAGCCCTCACCGGTGGAGAAGGTGGCGTGGCAGCTAAACAAGGCGTACCTGTGGGCCATCACTCAGGGGGCTGAGCAGCTCCTGGACACGGACTGCATGGCAGCCTCCAGCGATGCCCTGCAGATCCTCAGCCTGGACTCGACGACGGCAACGGGGCTGTTGTACAACGCCACCCGCCACTTCAACCCATACGAACACTTCGGCGCGTGGGGTGCAGTATCGCGCGCTCGGCACGAGTCCAGGAACTTTACCTCGTCCTGGAACTTCCGCCAGTACGTCCTGCGCGACTTCAGCAACGTGCTGGTCAAGCACGGCCTCAGCGACGGCGCCCACGACATGGTTCAACGAGAGCAGTTTGTCACTGGTGGGGAGCTGGACCCCAGCGACATGAGGTGCGTGAGTTTCCATCAGGTGTTGCTATGTGCATCCTCCTGTATATCCTGGACAAGAGACTCGCTGACCAACAGATGCGAGGTCATATATCGACACCCGATACCTATAATTTATAGTTGCATGCAGTCAATACAGTCGTTCGGTTTCTTCTGAATATAATTCGTACTGATGGAAAGTGATTACAGGCGTGTCAAACTTTAAATAAAACACAAGACACTATGTCGGTAGTGACAGTCTTTGTGGTAGTTATTGTAGTAAATATTGAAGTATGGGCTGTGTGGTCTGGCGTGCATGACGGGAAGAAGGCGAGTCACATGTACGATAGCTTGAAAATTACTCCTTCACTTTTCTCCCTTCTTAACAGTTTCGACTCGTCGGCGCCTCCTGTGTTCATAGGTCACGAGACCTACTCGTCAGCTATTTCCCATTTCACCATGTATCACCAGAAGGCCTTCTGGGGCCTGCTGTTTCCCTGTCGGACACTGTCCCTGCGGTGCCGGGTCATCCGCCAGGTCATGACCCAGCGCATGTTCAAGGAGCTCGACGCCTTCGCAGGCTTCTACCGCGTGACGACCACAGTCAGACCGCGGCGTATCCGCCTGCCAGGTATGTTGGGCACACACCTGAACAAGCTGGAAGAGGATGTGAACCGCTGGGTGTGCCGCAAACAGGCTACTTTCTCCGAGTGCTTTGCGGATCTGGCCAAGGTGCTGTGCACTCTGGACGACCTGGACTGCGGCGATCTGCAGATCGTGGTCACGTGGCTGAGCGACCTGAAGGCTGCTGGACTTACAGAACCTGCTCGTGTCACCCGTGCATGGCGTGGGGTCCGAAAGACTGGTGAAGTTACGGTAGCCCTGGGTAGTCTGAAGTTCAGTCTGGGTAGTGGCAGACCAGCCACGAAGCTTTTTCTTCAGACCGAGCTGGTCCAGCCCCTCCAAGATGCGTGCAAGGGCAGTGACAGCGCCCAGAGCCTGCCGCCTGTGTCCCAGTGGACTTCGCCTGTCTACGACGACATCGTGCTAGTGGTGGTCTTCAACTACAACAAGTTTCTACTAGAAAATCTGCCTTACCTGGAAGCTACGCACAGACCTTACTTCAAGTAAATTGCATCTTTTTCTGGTATCTGTCATGTAAGCCCAGTCCGATCTTAAGTATCTAACTTGTATGTATTCAACTTTTGAAAGCTAGCCTACGGCACACAACTGGCTAATCTTTTCTTTCACAGAACTTCTTTTCTTTCACGATTTTCCTTCCTTCCTTTTTGAAGATTTAAACAAAATGGTTACTTAAAAGTCTATTTAAGTGTTACATTTCGAATGACTGAGCTAATAGTATTTCCAAAAACCGAGAGAATACACCCTACCATAAAAAAATCTGCCATCAGAAGTGTTTGCATGGATATGCTTCAGCCAATAGGACAGCTTGAACCACATGTAACGTGGATGTTTCGGTTAACATTTGGGATACCTTAGTCTTCTGTGCATGGCTTGTATCTCGAGAACGAAGGTTGTTTATTCACTCAGATTTTAAGAAGTGACATTTTGTAGTGAGCGCAACTCAATGATTTGCAAACATTTTGGGAGCTCTTTTGGCCTTTAATGGACGAAGTTTATATCGAAATTATTTGTTTATGTTGTAAGGCATGAATGATCCTTCTCCTTAGACATATCGTGTACTGTATACCAAACGTGACGGAGATGATCGAGGAGCAAACCCTGCACCACGTGATACTGATCGAGGGTCTCAGCGTGGCCTGGTACTTGATGTACGAGTGTCTAACCAACGCCGCCCGCATCAACCTCCAGGTAAGCTTAGAGAAAACGATAACGACTTTACATAAGCAATTGGACTTGTTGTCGAGGACCTCTCCCTCTCCTTTGTCATGCTGTCTTTGTGATTTAAACCCTGACACACTGTCTGCTTTCTGCCACCAGGGCGTGAGAGGCTACTTGCAGATCGGAGACGACACTTTGCTGAGCACGTGGACGCTGCGGGACCTCCCTCTAGACTCGATGTGGATCCCACAGGGCACGTCCACGGAGCGTGCTGCTAATGCCGAGCACCACTGGAAGTGGTACTGGTGGTCCAAGCCACATGGCCGGCCTGGCGTCGTGCACGCGCTGGCCGAGCTGGAGGCCCTCAGCGGGCTGCTCACGCAAGAGAAAGGATTGGTCTGCCCCTCCTACTCCAATGGTTTGTCCTCCCGCACCAACGCTAGCGCCTCCTGGAGGCTGACTACGAAAGGCCAGCGAACCTTCTCGGAGTTGCTCCATCGCGGCAACATCTCGCGGCCCCGGGAGCTGCCTGGGTCAGGGAGCTGGGCTCGACCTTCGACTGAGGACGCCACCCGGTTTGTGTGCAACTACTACGGTGCCAACCACATGGCAGGCAAAGTGGTGCACCGCGCCGTGGACCTTTTCTACGTGCCGCAGACCATGCGGGACTACTTCGTGGCCTTGGCGCGCCACTTCATGCGCCATCAGGTGCTGATCGAGCTGGCCGTGCCGGTCATCGCCAGCGGCCTGGATGTCAAAGGCGGGCAAGTGCTGCACGTGAGTGTCAGCAGCCTGTGGAGCGCCGCCCGTGACCGCCCGCAAAACTTCTACAACGCCAAGAACGTCTTCCTGCATCCCTTCAAGATGCACGCCCAACTCTCCCAGCAGGACGGTAAGGACTTCTTTTGCGACGCGTACCTCGTCGACTTGTTCCGCAAGGACTGGCGAAAGAGGCGACCAGACTGAGGTGGATGGATTGGGGTAGGAAACAAAGTCATCTGTGAAACTTTAAGCCAAGTACACATGTGGGCTTACGTGAAATCCAGGAAGTTCAACGGGTATAAACTCAGTCCTCTTCAAAATACCACTTCTGCTCATGTCGTTCTCTTTCTAAGAGTTGCACGCAAAATAAAGAAGGAAGAGGTACCGTTACATTCCATACACAGCGGCATCTGTGGTGTCCGGACGGAGCGAATACTTTCACATTCCACACCTGGCAAAGCATCCGATGCTCAGGTAAAAATAATGACTCCACGCATGGCCATGGTCAGTGCTTACTTCCTCAAGTATCAGACGCTTACCTTTCACATCTAGCGACTTATCGTAAGACATCAGAAAGCAACATGCAATCCATTTGCAGCCTGAAAAAAGATAATTCTGCTTGTCTTAATCTTACCAGAACAATATCACATGAACATTCCGTAGAGTGACAGGAAATGCACGAAAATCATTGCTTTTGTGGTCAATTATATTTTTGACGATGTTTCGGGGCGGACAGGTGAGTGAATGCATAAGGTAGACGAAATAATTAAGGCAAAATCGAGAGTCAAGTGCCAGAGCCTCGGTTTCTCAACCGTCATGATGTTAGACCCTCAACCTCCGAATCCGTGCCGCTCGCGATTGGTCAAACATTCCACACCCTTACTCCAATCATTCTCTTACCTAGCTACGACGGATCACTACCTGGCTAGTACATGATGGACAGGTGGTCATTCTGACTTTCTACTGCCCGCCTACTACCACCCCCCCAAAAAAATCACTTTCTTCCCCCTTCCCAGCACTAAGACAAGAGGGAAAAGAAGCCCCACAAAGTCTGGCTTCCTGTTGATGTATATATATATAAACTACACAAACGTGCCTTGCAGGTCTGCTATGTCTGACCATCAGGAGGCTAGGATACAATGATCGTCGGCGTGTTGCTCTACCAAGAGTTGTGATCATGGAACGATCTGATTGTTCAGTGAACAGAGGTTGGAACTGAGCTTCCCAAAAACTGTCATAATAGCGTTCACCTACTATTTACAGAGCTTTCTTGACATATCGAAGATTGCATACAATGACAATGACCGCATGTATGCTGATGGCATTCACCTGATCTCAACACGATTGACCACACTAACCGAGAACGCGATGAGCATTTTGCTTTGAGACCAGTTTCCATTTATGTATTATGTCTGTGTGTTCTTAATTTTTGTAAAGCGCTTTGAGATAGCTTATGATGGTGGGGTGAAGCGCTGTATAAACTGACTTCATTATTATTGTGATTCAACAAAACAAGAAAACAAAAAATATCGGCTGTCCCGCAGGATGCAGACCTTGTATGTCTTTCGATTTCCTAATGACCCACTCGGTCTGCTTTGTCTTGCAACATCTGTTTGTTTGGGCTTGTTTTTGTTTTGCTTTTTGTGTGTGTGTGTGTGTGTGTGTGTGTGTGTGTGTGTGTGTGTTTTTGGCAAAGTCTTTCAAATATCACTTTAAAATCTGAATATGATACAAGTGATTTTACAGTTATCAGTGTTTACTGTTTTATTTTTACGTCTACTTGGTTTTCGTTAAATACAGCGAGTTGTTGAATATGTCTTTTGTATTTTATCATTGATTATACAAAGGACACTAATTGTTAACATCCATGGATAGTTACCAAGAAACTGTCTTGCACCCAGTGACAGTGTGTATGTGAGTGTGGCTGTTTTTGTTTGTTCGTTCAGATATACTTATATAGGCTCGCGTGTTTGAACGTGTGTCTGTACGTTTGTGTGCGCGCCTGGAGAGATTTGCGATGTATTCACAATAAAGTGGCTTTGAAGGGATATATCGAGTATACACTACTTTCAAAAAAGGCGCTGCTCCAATTAACTGATTAGTGTTTAAATACGTTTTGCACAATTAGGTAGTTTCATCCGTAGTACAAACTACTAACCTCACACTGTTCAAGACAGTTGCCACAAAAAACTGACGACAGAGCAGTGTGTGAGATCGCATTCTTTAATTTATTAATATTATTTTATTTTACGATTTCGTCTTTCGCTTGTCTTGCTTGCAGACCTATTTTTACTCCTCAGGAAGCTTACTAAGGATAGTGCCACTAACCGATAGTCTTGAAAAGTCAAGAAGGTCTGTCATCGGGGATAATAACATTAAATGACGAAAGTCCAGATTGTGATAATGCGAAGTATAGTTTCATTAATGGCGTCTGTAGTGCTTACAACCAGTCACCAGTTTCTCACTAGAATCCATTCAGTGCCCTTCTCCTAAAAGTGTCATTATTTCTGACGACCGGGCGGCGTTGTCTCCGTAGGTCCTAACTGTCGTCTTGCAACAGAACTACTCACGCTGCTATCGCATTTCTTCCCCCGACTATACGGCACATTAAATCAGTCAGCAATAAATACCTTTTTTATTTCTTTCAGCTGTTGCTTGCAACAGCTTCGTTTCCGAGTGGTGGTATTATCGAAAAAAAGAACGCTTGACCCAATACAGTACAGCTGACCCCATGCCTCAGCGCAGCCATTCCACCTGAGATTTCTGCTTACCTGCTTAGACGCCCCTCGCTATTCGTTCCTCCTCCACTACAGATTTTCAAGTTGGGTGAAGTACAGAAAGAAAATCTAGCGTGCAGTGGTGTGCACATTACAGCCAGAACCAATATACTTACCTACTGAGCAGTGAATTATTTTTAAAAGTTCGTCACTTACTCAGGAGGTTCAATGTGTATGTGCGAGAGGTTATAGGTGTGCGAGTGTTGAATGTCGTGTATGGGTATGTATATGTGTTATGTTTATATCGATATGCTTATATCTTTGTAGGTGTGTAGTGATTGTGAGCAAAAGAAACATTTCTGTCTTGTACAGACAATAAAGTTTGATTTGATTTGACCCTCCTTGCACACTTTCTTGCTGACATCCCTGTTTGTTTTGCAAGCGCCCCCAACGCATCATTTTAACAAATTCGTTATGTGCATTCTTAGACACACGTTTTTCCTGCGTAGTGTTTTTTAATTGCTCTTTCTTAACACGCACAATTTTTGACAGCATGCGAAGACCTAGGAGATATCTGATAACCTTCGAACCAACCGACACGGAGTACACACTCTTGCTCCTACGCAGTTTATAGAAGAGTTCACAGCTCACATCCTATCCCTGTCTCACTGCAGCAACGATTATTTATTTTAGGCATTAGTCTTGTCTTTTCTTTTTCGCTTTCGAGAGCACTTTGCTTGGCCTTTGCGTACTCCATGCTAAGAATCTTCATGACCTGCGCATGCCCTATGCCGCGCTCTCTCATCTTCACGACTGAATAGTGAGTCTTGACGAAAATGGAAAAGCGGTTGATGGCCCTTGAGTTCCTGACACTGTAGGCGCTCGGCTCACGCCTAAAAATGCCGGACTTGGACTGGCGGCACAGCGCGTAACGGCTACCGCACTGCCGACACGAAGACATGTCCAGTGATCTGGAGTGTCGCCCAACGCTGAAACCACAGGGTCAGCTCACAACAATTTGCTCTATGAGAGTTTTAGCCTGCTAAAACACACACACATTTATATATACATTTATATATACACACGCATATTCATATGAACACACACATACACTCACACATACTCTCAGATATACATACTCTCATAAATAATTTTCAAATCGATGTTTAAATTACCTATGGAGGTGTCATGGACAGTCAAAGGCAAGTAAAGTGCACAGGCATATTAGCAACATTTTTAAAATTAAAACCAAGACTGTCTCTATGGGACGCTTTAAAAAAAAAACCTTCACAAGAATACCAAGGATAACTAGTAAATATCATTTTAAAATTTAATAGAGTAAGAAGAGAGATAAAGACTCGGGTTATCTGGGACATTCATTAGTCGAGGCTGCTGTTCAACGTGGAACTGCTGAAGAAGCAGCAGAGCGTAAAGAAAGGAAAGAGCAGCTAGGCGGTCAAGGGGAGACCAGGCAAACACACCTGATGTCGCAGTTAGTACAGACGTAAATATATTTGGTAGCCACGCTGTAGCTGTGCAAGCGACTGATAGGCGGCAGGTCTGGCAGACGCTGGTTGGCCCAGTCTGCCCTGTCAACACAAATATGCACTGACCTGTCACCAGCCCCTCGTGTCGCCCTTGATTACCTCCACTATCCTACAACGCCATTAAGGTACCAACATTCTAACATGCCTTCTCCCGACAGGCAGCACGACTAGTACAGACACAAAGCCTCGCAGACACGTTATTACTTAGTGGACAATCATTAACATGCATGTATGTAATCTCCTGTTTTATAGATAAATCAGTTTGTCTACTAGTATTACATGTAAGGTCAAGCATACATGATGTCTCATACATAAAGAAAGAATAAGTGAATACAGTCGGCCTTCAGCATCCGTGGGTTTCACTTTCGTGGTTTTGATTATTCGCGGGTTTGCTAACAATAATTAAATGGGAGTTATTTATCAAGCTTTGCGGCAACTGCTGAAAATCACAGACTACTTGCGTAGACTAGAAAATACAAAGAAAACAAAATAATACTGCACCCTAGCCCTTGCGACTTCTGAGGGCCGACTGTATTAGCCAAGTCTCAGTGACACTAGAATAGTAGAGGACCGGCTGTACGAAATTTTAACTCCGAGCCTCCGTGACAATAAAGGGTCGACTGTATTAACCTAAACGCCAAGCCTCTGCGACACTAAAGAAGAAAAACTGTTCGGGTTCCAATGTATAATTAGGCCTGTTCTTAATCCAGTAAAGATTGCATTACGTTCACAATCCATGACTGCAATCCATATTATAAAAGTCATCTTCCGCTAAAAATGTGAGCGAGCAAGGACACTCCAGTGCTAAACTCGTGTAAATCCCTTATCCGGTCTATGTGCATACAGGGCGCCTCCAACCAGTTAAATGCCATTACTGACAACTAATCGCTGCAATTTTTATTGTTTCCCATTTGTCGATGGTTTCCATCCCATCACGTGGACCAATATTCTAATACCTTTATATTATTGCTATTACTTTTGATGTCTCAGATTGAATGATTGCTAGTTTTACAATTTCAGAAAGTGCAATACTTGGCAAAAAAAAAGTCAATAAAAAGTAAGATAAATAAACGCGCAAATCAGTAAAATTGTAAAAATCTTAAAGAGATGTATGACTATAAAATAAAAAAAAAAATTAACAACCATAGCTTCCACAAAGGTCCGTGGCCTTGTTTCTCGCCATTGATGATCCAAACAGCTGCGTGACACATCTCGTGCACCAGCGTATCGCGAACCCGCTCTGCGGAGAAGAGTGACAAAAGCTGATGAACATAAACCCTGTGTCCATCCTAAGTCAACATAACAGCACCACTGCATTAGTGGGAATCATGGAAGTCAAAACACTGTTTAGAGTAACAAGAATAAACTCGTGAATGGAGAGCTTAGAAACAAACACGCAAGATAAAGGACATCCGACCATTAGCAGCACAAATCAGATTATATAATGAAAGTAACGTAAATTTCGGTCTATTGAGCGCACCCACTGAATTGTTTTTTAAATCTCTACTTTTTCCACAAATAAGCCAAACTGGTCTATAAGCCGCATATATATACAACTTGAAAGCTGCATCGTAGGCATTTCGTCTCGTTTTCGGCATGAGCGTGTGTGCTTCCGTAACTGATCTGGATGCTTAAACTGCTTTGATTTTAAAATGTGAAATAGTTAACGGCGTTAACAGTGAACACTTTAACATGGGACTCATAAAAAAATTAATCGGCATCTGAAAAATCAAAAAAAAAAAAAAAACCCGCATCGCTGTTCAAGCCGCATGGGTTTAAAGACCAGCTTGGACGGTTTGAGTTTCTTTTCAGATATCAGTAGATATAGGCGATATAAACATCACTTGTAAATGACAGTCTCCAAAACCCATCCGTTAATTAATTATCCGCTACGATTCGCACATGTGACCAACCAGTGCAGGTAACGGTAGTGTTGTCCATAGGAATGGGAATCCCATAGGAATCCCATGGGAAACGTCCCATGGGATGGGATGGGACAGCACACATTTGTATTTCCCATGGTAGTCGATACTTGATATTGTAAAATAAATTTACGCTGAAATTTGCAGTTGCGTAAGTAAATTATTGGAAAAATGAACATAGATTTCCACTGCTAAAAGCAAGTGCGAAAATTGTTTTGGCCGTACCAGCAGTGTTGTCCATAGGAATGTTATTACCATAGGAATCCCATGGGAAACGTCCCATGGGATGGGATGGGATAGGCATAAATTGCCATGGGATGGGATGGGATGGGATAGAAAAATATGTCCCATGGACAACCCTGGGTAACGGTGTACTACGTCACGTTAGTGAACCATTTACAAGGCTGCCACCAGTCAACACCAATGAGCGACAGACGTATCCATGAGACAGGCACATACCTGCGGTGTCGCACACCTTGTTAGAGAGTTCGATTGTTACTGTTCGCTTTCCTCCATTCAAATGCAAGACGCACCACCCGGCGGTCCGCAGAAACCGGTTGTTCCAAGTGAGATCTACGTACTTCGGCAGCTGAGAAAAACAGAAACATGAACGGTTTGGCTGTAGGTTGACCCTTCACGGTCTGTACACTTGGCTTATTCAGTAGACTTGACTGAAGTACTTGTCACATGTTTTAATTACAAACCAGTTGCGTGACAAATGAGTGAAAAATTGAATTGAATGATGAAAACCTCATCTACTTAAAAGACATAATTTGAAATTGATAGAAACTAGACTCTATCTCTAGGAAAAAGTTGTGAGCTGTGCACAGCATACTTCGTGCAGATCATCAAGTCAAACCATAGATGTCTCCTAACACTTTTTTTTTTGCACTGACATTGGTGACCCACCTGTTTAACGCAAGCGTTTTTGTTTAACACCCACAAGTACGCTCTGCCTGGGCACTTACTGCTTCATTCGCTTACTCCTCCACGCCCAACCCCCGCCATGCAGTGCTAGACTCCCCCCCCCCTCCCATTGCACGCGTGCATCACAGGCCGAGCCTTCGTCTTTCTCACCTTCGAGTTAAAGACAGTATTGTTGAAATATCTGTAGAGCTGCCGCGCAGCTTCATCTCTTCTGTCAGGGAATAAATGTACTATTCTGCAAGTTGAGAAATAAATCACACATCAATAAAAAAAAAAAATTAATCAAGTAAGCCTTTTCTTGCCTTGATTTCATTTCTGGTTGTGAATGACAGTGAAAATTGGTCGGCCTAGTCTTTTTTTCGGACCTCTTGCATTAATATGCTCAAACAAACAACAAAAATGGTTCGAGTATAACCTTGTCTGATCTTTAGTATTTTCGTGCTATATTTACAGTATGTATCCATTGTCGATACCATCCCAATGGTCAAATGTTGCTTAGCGGTAACAAGTTGAATCTTCACAAATGATTCCTAACCTTTCGCGATAAAATAGGCATTTCTGCAAGCACAGTTTGGTACGAACTTATTATATTAACTATTTAGGTGAAGCAATTGATGAAGTAAAAAATCGACACTCACTCTATATCTCTTACTGGTTTCCTGAAAAATTTGTAACAAGCAGCCACTCCGGGCTATGCAACAATAAGATCAAAGCATGCGAAGGAATGAGGATTTAGTGCACCTTCTCGCGTTGGGCAGTCGTAGGTGATCAGGAACTTGTTCATCCAAGGACTCGAGGAAGGTGTACCGTCTCTTATTCTTACTCCCACAACTGCATAAACTCGTTTTCGAAGGCCTGCCCTCGACATAGGAGCGATCGTGTATATCCACAATTGAAGGCATGGTATTTCTGAAACATGGATCTAGTGTTATTTTGCTGGAGACCTGGAGTTATCTATTAGATCATTTCTATCTACCAAAAATTACAACTAACCAAGTTGTGTTTCCTTCCGAGTCGATACTAGCTAACTGTTTGACAGAAATGGAAGTAATAAACATAACCACGAACTTGTATGACTCACTGGACTGCTGGCAAACGATTTTTTTCCAGTTAACTACTAAAACGAGGCAGTTGTGCACAAAGCTGTTGGTTTATTCACATTTCAGATTAACTACTAAA
>SRHC01003065.1:1394362-1428634 GCA_004794325.1 Pomacea maculata
CACAGAAGAAAACATACGGCAATTTAAATCCCTAAATGCTATCAAGAAAGAATCAAATGAAACATTTTAGATCATGCAGTCCATTAGATTTTGGACAGAATAGTCACATAAAAAGTGAATTCTAAGAAATCTGTCATATTTTAGTTGATCAAATCAGCATTACTCATCCTACCAATCTGCATAATGCTACTCCATTTTCAAACCTTTTTGATCGTCTATCCGATAGACTCTATCGACTAGTTCCCCTGTTCGTCCTCCTCTACAGATTTAAGAAACTCAATGGTTACTGTTCCACCCCCTTCCCCCATCTTCACTCCCGATTCCTCTTTTATTACTTGTCTGCATGGTTGTTCATCCTTCCCATGCCTCAAACGCTGAGAGTATACTCCATGTGGCGTGATCATGCGATCTATAAATCACATGTTTATTAATATTACTAAGATCATCTTACCAATCAGCTAAAATGTCTAGGACGTGTTAGTCATCCAACTAGTGTTCCTTCGGCTCATGGATAACGCGTAGCAGAGCTAAAATACTTTTAACATAGGAATTTAGTAGTACTGTATTTATGTGAACTGACTCTGAAGGCTCATATTTATACATATTTCACATCATATTTTACGCAAGTCAGTTTTTCATGTTACACACAAGTGTTTCAATCTCACAAGTTTCTTTTACACAAAGTCAGGTAAGAATTTTTAATGTACTAACCACAAAACAAATTCTGGTTAAGAAAATATAACAAAGCAATACATTTACACATAGAGTGAAAAAATGAATTGACTATCAACAAACACCAGTACAAAGTATAATCAAACAGTATTTTTTTAAGTTTCCAAGATTTTTAAATCAAATTCTTATTTATGATTAACGTCTTAAACTTTAATCCCATGATGCAGACGATATTTGATGCATAGCAATTTGTCAATAAAACAGAAAAATTCAGATTTTATTTTTCTCAGAAAAGTCTTTGCTTAGGATGTTCATTATCTCTTTGTGAGATATGCCTTTTTTCTGTTTTTTTATGATCCCATAGTGTTCTTTGACAAATAATGCAAAACGGCCTGGGGTGCGTGGAGTTTGACCGGGATTGGTAACACCTTTAGGCATTGATGCCAGAAAGACCTGAAAGTGACCACCACATCGTCCGCAGATGGTCCTTTTGGTATCCAATGATTTTGAATGGCGGCCGATCCTGTGCAAATGTTCCAGAAAACACTGAGATCAGAAATGTTTTTATAAACTTGACCTGTGTATGTTTTGGTACTGATTTTGAAAATACACTTTTTTCACAATGTGCTACTCAGGGATTGAATCAGCTAATGTTCCCCTAAGTGCTAAGCATTATATTAGGTTTAAAGCTGAAAATGCAAGCCTAAATAAGATGTGTAGCATGCTAAGGTCTATGTTTATGCAAAAGTATAGAGGCAAAATATAAAAGATGAACGTACTGTTGACCACATTTGTCGCATTTGTAGATAAACTTGGTGCTAATCTTGTAATCATGGCAACGACCAATTAGGGGTATTTCTGGATGGCTTTTGCTTGCTCTGCTTGCCCTACAACGCCAAAGAACCAATAAATTAATCAGCAAATTTTAAAAACTTTTCAAATGACTGAATAGTGTTTAAAAACATTGTTCCTACTGAACGTTCCTTAAGTCTTTGTTTGAAATGGTTTTTGAGTCTGTACACTAATATCACACCATTCTGTTTACGGTTGCGGCGGATTCGAATTAGTTGTCTCGATGTCAGCATTCATAAAATCATAGTAAAGAGAAAGCTTCCTCAAAATGTTAATTAAACAGGTTGGAAGTTTAAGAGTAGCAAGGGAATTCAATAATGCTAACTGAGAAGTCGTGTAGACAAACTGTAAAGTCATAATGCAACATCTGTAGCGAAAGTGTTGGTGAGAAGGTTTGGAAAAATTAAAAACTATTATACAAGTGAAATTAAAAGGGATTTTGAAAATATAAATCAAGACAAACACAATAATAGATAATAGATACTAGAGGAGAATCTAAAGTGAGGCTAAGGTTCAGAAAATAGAAAACGAACAGCAATAATTAGATCTAAAGTAATGGCGGAAAACGTAACCGTTTCCACAGAAACAATAAGCAATTCAATACAAGCAGTAAAACAGTAACAAATGAAAGTTTATGAGAAACAAATGCAATTTGTAACTGAAAGAAATATATGGATACAAATAAGCTAAGACCTTGCACAAGAAAGCAGAAAAAATCACTGGAGAACAGCAACTCAGCCTGTCATGCCTAGCCTCGTTTTCCAATAGCACAATGCCCACAAGAAATCGAGGACGGCAACTTGGCACTCAGCAGATAGGGTTTTTCAAAGCCAGTTTGACTTCATACTGCTGCCTGGACACTTTAAACACAACAAGGCAACAACAAGGCCAAGACAAAGATATACCCAGGTGCTGACAAAAGGTATCGACCATGACCTTGTCTTAATGAGTCTGACTTTGAAGCACCACTCAAATATTTCCCAAATTCCCTTTAATTAGATGGTCCAAAAACAAAACGTTAAAATCTTCAAGGCCAAAATCAGCGGTGAACATGGTGGACTCTGATACAGACACCCTTGCTGCGAACATTAAAGACGTGCTACTGTCAATAGCCCAGAAAGTGCTGAGGTGAGAAAGAAGAAGTACCCCTTGGTCATGAGAAATCCCTGTGACCAAAAAAGGGCCTTGCAGAAAAAGAGGAAATGCAACCCAAAAGCAGCTTCCAAGTACAAAGTGAATTATACCACCAGGAAAGGGATAAAAGCAGCTAGTGAGATTGAGGGCAAATGACAGATCATAAAGGAGGGAATGAAATGGGGTAACACCATAAAGGCTTACCTACTGCTAAAGACCCTCACCAAGACAGGTCAGCATAAGTCTTTGAAAACTAGAACCTGCGATCCTGTTGGCCTACTAGTCCTTCGAAAAGAGGTCAGAAGAGCAACATGCAGTTAGAAGGGAGGAAAGTCGCCTGGAATTGGCAATGTCCTACCTCAGCTGCTCAAGCAGGGTTGAGATGAAACAACAAAGGCACTTACTTTTCTATGCCAAAATTTGGGAATGCAAAGAATGGCCAAAAATATGGTCACTGGTCACATCCATTCTAAAGTTTAAAAAAAAACAAAAAAACAAAAAAACAACAAAAAACAAAAAACCATCAAACAGTGCTAAAACTGCAGAACCATAAGCCTGATCAGCCACCCAGATAGAGAAGCATCTTCAACATGAGCGGGACCTCGGTCACAACTTCACGAGGCACGAGGGGTTATGGCAAGTGATGCAAAAATTCAACATTGAAGAGGGTATTGTTCAAGCCATTGAAGCCCTGTATAAGAGCTCGATGAGAACAGTGCTTTCTATAGTAGCTGTCTGTCAAGGGTGCCCCCTATCACCTGTACTGTTCAACATCTTTTAGTAAAACATCATGAAAGAAACTCCATAGCCATCACATTTTCATTTCCATTGGTAGAAGACCAATATGCCTCCTGCATTTTGCAGACATTTGTCTAATAACAGAAACCAGCTGATTGATTGGTTGCTTACGTTTTACGCCGTGCCAGCAATTAAGGCTATATCACGGCGACAGAAAGTAATCTTACCTTAAAATGTTTAGGGGGAAAAAAAAAACCCAATGATATAACAACATCTAAAACAATAAAAGCCAATACAAGAAGCACGCTGTGGTCCAAAAACACCACGGTAAGTAGGGTTTCCAGGGTCAGTTTTCAAGTGACATTGGATAGCATGAGTTTCAGACAACGGAGAGAAAGTGGGGGCTCACCAGCTTCTGTGTACACACTTTGTACAGGAGTGGTGCGGAAGGCACCCAGACAGATGCGGAGCCCTTGATGGTGAATAGGATCCAGAATTTTGAGGTAGGACTCTCGAGCAGAGCCATAGATGATGGAACCATAGTCTAGCTTGGAGCATACCAGGCCACGATTCAGGCGAAGCTGAAATGACGAACTACTCGGAGAATGTCCAAGGCTTTCTGACAAGAAAGGCGTAGAGATTTGATTTGAGCAAGAAAAAATAGTTTATGGCCAAAGATAACCCAAAGGAATTTTACTTCCTTGACCACTTTGAATATCGTGCCACTGACAGAAATTGATGGATCAAACATACCTCATAGTTTACAAAAGTGGATGAATTCGCAGGAGAAAATCTGAAGCTATATTCTATCACCAATCTTTGCATACCATTTACACACAGTTGAAGGCGGCGTTCAAGCCATGGTAGGGATCGACCCCGAAGAGAGCAAAGTCATCTATATATAACGAGGCCTCCAAACCTGGACAGACAGATTTCAAGATTTAATCTTTGATGTTGAAAAGAGTTGGTGAAAGAATTTTGCCCTGAAGGACGCCCATTTCCTGTTCCTGAGGATCAGACAGGATAGACCATATAACCATATATGGACTTGAAAAAGGTGGTGCAAATGAAAATTCTTGATGAAGTGTGGCATATGACCCCAGAAGCCAAGGGTATGAAGGTCCAATAGAATACCTTGCTTCCAGGTAGTGGTGTATGCCTTCTCCACGGGTGGTCCTGCACAGCAAACGCGTGGGGGGGGGAGGGGCTAAAGGAGGCTACAGAGAAAAGAGCTATATCAAAAGAAAGGCATGATGGAAAGAAGGCAGGAAACAGATTAGTGTAGAAAGAAGATAGGAAAGATAAAACTGTAGTATGACAGTGAGATGTTAGAAAAAGAGTATAGGTGAAAGGGTCAGTGAGGGAGAAAAAAGCATAAGAGAAAGGGATGGGCCAGCTTAGTCACCCAGCCAGAGAGAGGCTGGGTGTTCACCCCTGGCACGAGAACCCGGGCCCGTGGGGGCAGACACCAGTTGAGAACTGCAAGATCCTACAACACACTGACAGTTTAAATGTATATGAGAATGAAGACCAGAACAAATTCATGGTCAGTCGCAATGACAAAGCATCTCTACATGAACAGAGTACAGTTTAAAGTGGTAAACGGTTTCAAGAACTTGGGAGCCACTCTCTCCAAAGACAGCAGTTCCATAACATATTTGCATTAGGATAGCAGCAGCAACAGTGGCAATGGCTAGGCTGAACAAGGTCTGAAGCAGTCATAACATCAGGTTTACTATGAAATACAGTCTATACACATCCTTCATAGCAATGATCCTGCTTTAAGGATGTAAAACGTGGACTCTGCTTGTTGGACAGGAGAAGCCAGGATTCAAGAACAAGAGCCTGAGAAGGTTGCTCCTGATCTTTTACAGAGAAAAAAACAAATTATTTTGTATAAAGCATGATCACCACACTCATGACGCCAGGAATCCCTACTGATAAAGGGTCAAACAGTGTAAACTGGTCTGGCTTGACACTGCAGTGACCAGGGGCAGTAGTTATAAAGCAAGGGTAAGTCTTTGCCCTGAAGCAACATGGGTAACTCAAGGACAAGGGTCTTCTAAAATTATCAAACGGTATTTAGACCCCACAGATGTTTTACACATGGAATAGTAGATGTAAAGAGGTAGAAAAGGCACCCTTGGGTAAAGTAACATGAAGACGTGTCTATGGGGTCTCAACAACACTTTTTAACTTTGGAAACAAGACTTTTCCTTGAGTTCCCCATTTTGGTCCAGGGGAAAGATTTATCCTTGCTTCATAATAACTGCCCCAGAGAAGAACTAGTTTATGAACATGAAAGAATGGACTGGTCATCCTGCGCATGACCTGCTCACCATCACCCAAAGACAGGCTTGAGTGACCTTGTCAGCTACAGTCTATCCATGTGCTCCAACAACCAGTTCCCCTCAAGAAACCAACAAATGAATGGATGAATCATACCATTCTGCCACTGCGTCTCGTAAGTAAACAGGAGGCTGAAACCAGCAACTTCTGTTAATATGAATTGGTTTAAATACTAATAACCATACAAGACAAATTTAAAGCAGATATAAGTGTACACGACCCTTACCATACCAGTTACCACAATTGAACATTTATTGATCAGTGGATTGCATGTAATAATAATATGAAAAAATGTAATTATGCTACTTATGTATGCCAAATGGACTGACCAGTATCGCCATAGTGGTCCATGGCCTTCGTTTTTCTCATGCACCAACCACACAGCAGCATGACACATCTCATGTATCAGTGTGTCTCGAACTCGCTCTTTGGTAACAAAACATTGATGATAAAATGTAAGGTTTAATGTCTTCTAAAATTGTATAATTTCTCTTATTATTAATTTCTGAGATTTCTATTACTAGCTTGGCAGAAAGAGCCTTAACACTCAGACTCAAAGCATCACACAAGCCATGGCTCCAGAAAGATACAAAAGCAAAGTGCTAAGAAAGCACCTGGTTTGAATTTTAAGAAAAAACTCCACTGTATAGCTCTAATCATGATATTAATAATGATGACAACAATGAAGTACTTTTATTTAGCGCTACTCCTACTAAGGCTGAACACACTTTACAATCCTCAGATACTCAGACTTAACAAACATGCATAGATAACAGAAAATGATATTCCTACATACAATTGTGCAAATGCACAAACAATTGCATAGCAAAAACATATGAATGTATATGTTATACAACAAGCAAATAAAGAACTAGTTAAGAAAATACCAGACAAATGGAATACATTTTAAGCTGCTACTGCATTTCTCAGCACAATGAGCAGTGAGTTCCAAATACTCATGGCAACAAAAGTGAAGGTACAGCATCTAAACGATAGACGATCGGGAATTAGTACCACAATGAGTTTGTCTGCTGCAGAGCAGAGATAGTGGGTGAGATGCTAAGTAAGTATAGAAGCTGAGGCAGAGAGGACTCAAAATGATGGTAGCCAAGGATTACCTGCTGTGTCACACACTTTAAGTGAGAGCTCAATGCAGGCATGGTGCTGGCCACCAACACGTTTCTGCTTGCAGCGCCCTGCTGTCTTCAGAAGCCGCTTGTTCCATATAATCTGCATATTCTCAGGCAGCTGGAATAATCAGAACAGTTGAAGTTAATGACAAGAAGAAGAAGAAAGTAGAGCTCAAAGCACTTTACATAAAAACATGCATACAGTACAGATGGGAATCAAATACACTGTGTTTAGTCTCTTTCATTGAAACATTAAGCACACAAAACTGGAGTGCCCAAAGAAAACCATGGACAGTTGTCACATTTACAGAGGGATAAGTCACAACTGAGATTCAAACCCAATTTTAGTAAGTGTGGAACCAGCCAACCAACCAACCCAACCCAACCAAACCAAAAAAAGCGAACAACTGTTAGGCTCTTTTGGTCATTCTAGAAGTATAAAGGTATCCTCCTATACTTTTAATGAATAAGGACATTTTTTAAAATGTTTTTACCAAGATAAGGCGATTAAGCATTTTGTAAACATTTAATTATGCATTTTGTGCAGCTTTAAATGCTTTCATTTGAAGATGAAAATTGTCTCTTCTCACATAAGCTCTACACACACACACAGATGAATCTGGAGTATTTGAACTAACTATATTACATTTACCAAACACCTATTTTACACTGTGTAGTAGATGCTGCAACACCTGCAGTGGGTAGTCAGCTCAAATCCATGTGACAAGCAGGAGCTAATGACTTAATTACTTTGCTCTCAAAATACTATGGACAGATTATTTACCTTATTTTCAAAGACTGTAGAATTGAAGAGTTTGAAAAGCTTGGAGGAAAGTTCCTCTCTCCGCTTTCTAAACTGGGACATAAAACTGCAAAAAGAAGAGTAACATTCTATGAACATCTTTCTTTTTTAGCATTTACTAAGTATGTGTCAGCAAAATTCCTAACCATTCACTCACATAATCTTATAAATAGATGACATTAGATTTTGAGTCCTCTTTGCATTTTTGTTGGCTTTACATTATTTTTGGCATTCACTGTTGGACTGATTAGATTTGTGGTAATCATCTGTGCTACCAAACTGTGATGTCTTTTGGCCTGCAGTGGACCTTCCTTGCTTGTCCTTGAAGTCAACTGTTGTCAACTGCCCAGTCTTCAGCTATGGCTTAGGCAAAAAGATTTGTTACAATTTCTTTCCTTTGATTGTGGATTGATTCTAATGCAATGTGGTCCTATTAAATAGATTGTCACTGCAGTAAGCTATGCTTATGTCGACCACTGTCATGGTGCTCTAACAAGAGTTGTGTTGATGGAGGGACACTTTTCTCTGCAAAAGTTAGGCCACTGTACCACAGATTGTGAGTTGAGCTTCAGTAAAAACATCATAACTTTCAGAAGCAGAACACTTTACTGATTTAGCATAGATTCCATCCAATGGAAAGAATGCACACTGCATCTGTGCTAATAATAACTTCTTTGCTTTTATTATTATATATTATTATTGTTACTAATTTGTGTGTGCATTTATTTTTGTAAAGCCCTTTTGATAATGAGGTAAAGTCCTACATAAATCTACATCATCATCCATCATCCCCCCACCACCCCCATCAATCATCATTATTATTATAGAGTGTGATGTTTGTGGCAGGCAGGTAAAGGGTAAATGATAATTAGGGAACATTAGACAGGAATCTAATCCTTGTCAAATTTAGTAAGCATACATCTGTGGTCTGTCGTTAGTATATATTACTTTGAAACATGTTTATTTTCTACGCTCTAAAATGTTACTGGTGGCTCCAAATGAAAAACAAAATTCCAACACAGTGCCAGTGGCAGCATACCCCTACTATGCAACAAATTTTGATATAATTTTTGAGAGCACCCCATGTAAGACTGAAAAGAAAAGAGGGGAGCAAGAAGGATAACTGGTGGGCGGCTGGCACATTTTCTCTCCCTTCACTCCAAACACCATGCTCCTGTTGCTAACCATGAACTGTCAGCCTGTCAAACTAAAGAAGGGCATCCAAAGTACAAGTGGTTCACTGTTTTGCTTTGTCAATGCCAGGTATGCATAAGCTTAACTAAAATAAAGCAGTTTATCAAAAGTTGACTTTAAAGTCATAGATGGAAGAGTAAAGGTTGATGTACCAAGTCAAGTGTAATCTACATAAATGCAGATTTACCTTCTTGCTTCAGGATGGCATAAGGAATCAGGAGTTTCTGCATTCAAAGATTGTAGGAAAGTAAGGTGTCTGACAATACCAGCACTTGTGGCACCAATCCGACTATTGGCAGCATTTTGTGCAGCTGAAATACTGACAACTGTGGATTCAACTCCTGCATTGGTATTGGAGAAATCTTTGCTTTTTGATTTGATTGATGTAGAAGGAGTGAACCACTGAGATGAACCTGCCATGAAACTCAATCAATGAACATATAATTCCTGGAAAATACCTGGGACAGAAATTATATGTCAAGCCTGCAAACCATTTTTAGGCTGGTCAAGCAGAAAACTTTCTATTTTGCATTTTGTTAACATGTGTGCATGACTGGCTCTCTGACCTTCAGTTTTTAAGCTTCCATAGCGAATAAACATGCTTCAGCACATGAGATGGCTTATCCATTTGTAAAGCTTTTAAAATGGGTTACATGTTCAACATGAACTCTAGCCTGACATGTTGGGGCAATAATATAGCAAATCACATTAACAAAAAATCATACACAATCTTAAAAAGTGCCATGTTTGCATGTCCCACTTCCAGGATAAATTTAATTAAATTATGACTTAAAATTAATGTTTGGCTTAAGACAAGAAATGATTTGAAAAAAGAGAAATTAAAAGTCGTGTAATACTAGAATCATTTGTCATGGACCTAATGAACATGATATTCACATCATATTATTCAAGCACAGATCAAGAAGCTGCATTATGGCATTTGACAATAAGCAGGTTAATGAATGTGCATACTTCTAGTCAGAAAATCCAATAAATTTCCCATCAATAACAGTTGTACCTTCATCAGATGAAGTTTTGCTCCATGACTTTTTGACATGCAAAGGGGTTGAGAACGTATCACTGCATTCGTCACTGCTGGTTTCTGTATCTTTATCAGCATACTCTTGGCCGCTATCATCCTCACTATCGCTGGATTTGAAAACATCGCTGTAAGAACAATCACCTAAGTTTTCCTTGCTCACTAGAGCAGATTTCCTGCAAGAAAAAGCATTTCGCTAATAGAGACATTTTAAACAGACACAACACATACTTCAGTATTTCTAATCTTTAAAAAGACACTTTATACAATTGGAATCTATTATTGTTTTCCAAAGCCCCTTGAAATTCTATGAAACTGAAGAAAGCATAGCTTCTAGCAATGTACTTCTCATCCAGAAAAATCAAAAACAAACTTAAGAACAGTGTACATCTGATTGATGTCCATACTATTCCTTCAAGGTAGGCAGTTTTAAACAGATCACTCATAGATGGGGAGCCTGCAGACACCCATACGCACATGACTGATTGTGCACAATGCTTGGCTACAATTCCCTTACATGTTCTTCCCTAGTTACAAACCCAGGCACTCGGTCAGCAAACTCCAGCTTGTGTGTGAGGTGACCATGGAACTCTTCTTCAGATTCAGACAAATCCGAGTCATTTACAATAAAATTGTCCATATCATCATCTGCATCATTGTCTTCGTCTGCTACCTGCTGCATTTGAGATCGGTTCTTCTTGAAAACTGAAAATTGTAAAAGCCTTATCAACAGGGAGAAGTGATCTACTCAGCAGAAGATATAAAGAAATCAAGCAAGCGAGTCTGACTGATCTTACTGTATCATGTACCAAAAAGAAGTTTCTTGTCCCCTGATTTTACATTACAATATATTTGCTGCTTTTCCACTGCATTTTGTAAATTACTGAAATGTAAATAGTGTTAAGTTGTTAAAAGACTACCACCTCTTCATAATAATAATAATGATAATAAAAGATCAAAAGCAGAATTAACGTTTCGTTAATAAGAGTTTTAAGTCTGAAAATGTTTGTGAAGCCTTAATTCCTTCACATTTATCTTAGAAAGACGAAGCCCCAAAAAGAGTTACAATGTCAAGATTGCAATGATCAATGACAAATGTTTGTTTATACATGCTTCCAGAAGTTCATCTGCATCTTCATCACTGCTCACACTTATCCTTTGCCTCCAGCCATGTGAGCTTGTCCTAAAAACAAGAATATGTTAACGCTTGCATGCATCACTACCACACCATTTTTTTAAAGAGAAAAAAAAGTGAAAGATTGTTTTATTCCAGGATGCAGACTTTTTGACTGTATAAGGGTTGAGGAAGTATAGCCTCTTGCTCTACGAATTTTCTCAACTCACTGCAATCACTAATACTTCCTTGGTTCTAAAACTGATGACCTTGTGACCTTAGTGTATGTGTGTTCTTGTTTATGTAAAGTGCTTTGAACCCTCCTTGATGGTGGAGAAAGGTGCTACAGAAATCAACATTATCATTATTTCCTGGAAAACAAAATATCTACTAAGACATTTAAAAAAAAAGACACTTTCAAAATTACAACAATGTGGAAAACTTTATAAAAAATGTATATTAAAAAAACAGAGATCTGACTAAAAAGAACTATACACACAAGATGGGAAAAAGTTTATATCAACAGTTTTTATCATACTTTTTAAAGTTTATAATCAAAAGACATCCCACGGTTATTATTTCTGTCAACCAAGACATACCTCATGTTTTCAAAGCTTTCCTTGTCAACCATACTAGGCAGAAAAAGGTCTTCAGTCACCTCTTCATCTGTTTTGCCAGACCGGGTGCTGATGTTGATAGTATCTGCAGCGGTTATTTGTTCATTTATCCGACTGTCTGAGGGTGATTCTATTCCATGCAGCAAGATGCTGCCCAGTGAGCATTTAGAAAGTTACAAATTACGGCATGAACGCAAGGACCGACGCTCGCAAATGAATGGATGAATATAATTGAATAAAAAACAGAATCAAAGACACGTGATATGTTGCATTGTCTATAAATAGACAGCATGTTTACTGTAGCGGGTGCCGGAGGTTTGCTGGGTGGAGTGACAGACAAGAATGTCGGATGCCGGTGTCTTACAAGCATCCGCTAGAAACTTGAGTCCTGCGACTTCAACCAACGGAAAGACGGAGTGAGTGAAGGGTGAGGGAGTGATGCACTGGTCAAGCAGTCCCCTAATGACACCTGTTGTCCTGGGTACACGTGCTTGTGATCGTGTGTCCGCGCGCGCGTGCACGAGTGTCAGCATGAGAGAGAGAGAGAGCGTGTGTTGGGGGGCGAGGAAATGGTCATTCTTTTCTTTCCTCTCTTCACAAATGTTTTGGAGTGACAGGATCATCAGTCTAGCGGCTTTCGCAACATCTTTCCTCGCACCTTGAGGGAGAAGAATACTTTATACAACCCGACAAACATAAGAAAATATGGAAACATAAATGTACAGAGAGAGAGAAGAGGTGAGTGAGACAAAGCACTGAAGATGAAATATTCCGTGCAGTGTTCAGTGAACAGGCTAATGCCCGGAAGTCATCGTAGCTCGTTTTTGGTGGATGGTGAGGGGGATGCCCATTACCTTCCTCTCACAGCGCTCTAAACGGTCAGGTTCCCATTTAATGGTGATGTCGACTGCGGAAAAATTTCCCTACGCTCACCGGGTATCGAACCGGCTAGTGCGCCAGACCCCATTGCAGGACGGCGATTGCTGTAACCACTCGACTTACCGCCTCTCGGGTTGAACACCCCCCCTACTGCATTAAGAGTGTGAGGTGGAGATGGCCAGGTGCGGGAGGCTCGAGGCGATAGCAAGAGATTAATGTGCAGCAAACACTAAGGTGGGATTACGGCGCTGCAGCTGCAATGAAGCTGCATGCAGACTGCAGACAGCTGTACAGCTGCACCCTGTGCTGGGGGCCTCGGTCTTTAGTTCCGGGGCTGCAGGTTTCAACCATCCATTGCTGATCGCAAGCTCTTCCTCTGACATTTCCAGACCAAGTGCTGCAGTGTATCCTTCCAAGATGTTTAGAGAGAAGAGGATGTATAAAGAGGTCGTGCCTGTCTCTTAATGTCGTATAGTGATTACCACATGATATCTTTCTTAAAAATAACGAACTTTAAATTTCTCAAAAGCAAAGGTCACTGCTTTAAACGAACGTTTTGCATGGTTTTCGTGGTTTTTTGTTTTTTTTAATAAAGAAGCTTTAAGAGGAAATTTTTAAATGTCTTTTTCGTAACTATTGCTGATGGTGGCTAACAATAAAGAAGACGTTGATGATAATAAAGAATAAGTTTAATTAGGCTTCTGAAAGTAATATCCAAGTAACGATAAAAGCGAATGATTGTGATTGTTATGATGATAATGACGAAGATATTGATGATCATAACTGCAGAGAACGTTTACTATTTTCCTAAAAGAATTCTACAAATCTTCACATGTCATTCCTGAAAAAAAACAATGCTTCCACAAGCTTCTGGCGGTATTGTCGGAGCTTGGTGCGACAACATTGACAAGACATATCGCCTTTAATGAGGCTTATGTTTACTTACAGAATCCGCAGTAACTAGCGAATACAGTCGAATCTCGCTACTATGCCACTCTCGGTATTATGCCACTTTTGCTCGGTCCCGACTATAAATTCAATGCAAAATATATTTACTATGCCACCTCCTACTCTCGCTACTATGCCACTATTGTAAAGGCACGAGTTGTGAAATTCCGCGAGCGCGTCGCATCTGGCGGGTTATGACGACTGTCAGCCGCGGACCACCTGACTTATGCCAGCGGACCACTTAGTGGTAAGTGGTCCGCTGACCACACTTTGAGAACCACTGGTCTAGTCGATGGCACGCTTGCATCACACCGGGCTTCCCGCTTCTCTGTTGTAAGAACGGTGCTCCAAGCGCGCTGGGCTTATCCACTTTCTCTCACGCATATATGTAAAGTATTGTAAGAATGCACTTATTTTTGTTTTAATGATCATTCTGCATTTTTCTAACATTTAAATAATGGATGATTTAAACATCTGATACATAAAAACACAGGCACATATATATATATAAACACTGGCATCATTAGCCATCACGTGGCGGAGTTCAGAGGTAGCACCGATTAGGACTGTGATAATTCTGTGATATTTGTTACTTTTAGAAGTAAATTCCATAAAGAAAGATATGAAAATATCAGAGCTATGCACCGATATGACTTAAAAGAAGTGGAGCCTACACATTTTTATTAAAGATGACTTTGAGAGAACTGGCACACACACACACACAACTACAGTTTTCACATGCGTTTTATTTGTCTATTTAAGAAGTATACGGTTTGGCTAGTGTTGTTTCAAATGCTCAATGAATGGTTCAACTGCAACGGACATTTAAGCAAATCAAGTAAAAAAATCGCACATTTCTATAAGGCTTTCAAAAGAGTTTCTAGAAGTGTCAATAACAAAAGAAAACTAATTTTAAATTTTTTAGAGAACATTTCACTATACATTGCCTCTGTATTACTTCTTATTTCGATGTCCTTTAGGTTTGTTTAAATTTATACTCTTTGTGGATTTGTTTCGTATATCAGGTAGACAAGAATAGCGAAGGATGGAGGGGCGGAGGTAAGACGATTGACAGATGAAGTGACACTGGGTTAAAAGTCTAACATCACTGGAATGAGATCCGAGGTCAAAGTAATAAGCAGCCCTATAATCTGCGAACCAACCGCGTGTTCTCCCTGTGAAAAATAAACAACATATCACCCCATAGATTTGCTTACTCTCAACCCTTGTTCCTGAAACAATGAAGTCGATGACAGTTGGGACACTGAGTTGCTCTGCTTTTGAATATCGATAAAAGCAATGTTAGTATTAGTGTGTGTGTACGTGTGTGTGTGTGTGTACGTGTATATATTAGTGTGTGTGTGTGTGTGTTTTTACGTGTGTGTGGTCATCATCATCATTCCTTGTTACTCCTCGAGGAGCATAGGGCCGCAACAACACCTCGCCAGCGAACCCGGTTTTGGGCAGCCCCCCTCAGTTGGGCCCATGTGGTTCCAGCAGCCTTTGCCTCGCTCTCTACTGATCTTCTCCAAGTCTGTTTTGGCCTCCCAACTTTTCTCTTCCCCTGCGGGTTCCAGTCAAGTGCCTGCCTGGCAATGGTGTCAGCCGGTTTGCGCAGGGTGTGTCCTATCCAGCCCCACTTGCGCTTTTTGATGTCTTGACTAGTGGCATTCTGGTTGTACAGTAAAGTAAAAGTACAGTAAAATATTGTGCAGTACAGTACACTACGCGTTGTTATCGCTGTCGCTTCCATATGAGCAGATCCTTTCACATGTTCAAGGATGCGATCTTTATCCTTGATAATTGTAGCGACAGTCGAACGACTAAGTCTTAATGACCTGCCAATTTCTGTTGCTGTTTCCCTTTTAAGTAAACTTCGTAAGTCGGAATGAGCGTCGTTTACAGGGTCGTAACCACGAAACGACGTAACTCGAGACCGTCGTAACCCGAGGACTACCTGTACAGTGTTGAGGGTTGGAAAAGAGATGAGCACTGACCATACAAAAACCGGGCCCCGGGTAAGTGTAGGTCTCTAATGACTTGCTGTAGCTGTAAGGTCACAAAACTACCTTTCTGGCACCAGATTAAAAAAACAAAAACAAAAAAAAAAAAAAACAAAAAAAAAAAAAAACACCAACACAAAGCTACCAAGCAGTCGACAATTTGAAACTTTATTTGCACTTTTAGTGCCGCAACAACAATGATAAAAAATGAGTCACAAGCAATGTCTATAAAGCTCTGAACTATTTGAAACAGTATTTGCATGGAAACCGAATGCGTTTCTAGGGTCGCAATAATGGCATAAATAAAAATAAAACACAATGTCAAGAGCACAATTCAAGAAGTACACAAAGCACGTCAATCAAAATCAGCCAAGAGAATCTGGATGGAAGCAGACGACTAACATTTATTAAAATAGCAGGACAAATCATTTCAGAAAATCAGCATGCTCTAATTTGATCATAGTAACCATAATATATATGTTCTTAGATATTTTGGCATTCCTAAATTATTAGCTACAAGTCTTTGTACAAAATATTATAGTGCAATGTCTGCCTTAAAAAAAAAGTTAACTCACAAACTTGAAGCATATTTGAACTCCCCTTTTGGATTTCAAAAACAGACAACTACATTCTATGAAGATTCTTAAAACAGCGACCAAGTTAATGGTGGCTACCTTTCTGTTTCTTTTTACAAGCATTTAGTTAGTTTATTCTTTGTTGCTCCTATCAGGAGCCCCATTTGGGTGCGGCTAAGTCCTTACAGCAGTTTCATGATCTACATTCAGACGGCATAGAAAGGGGACTTTGCTCATTTCTGAGAAAAATGTTGAGCAAAACTGAGGGCGAGAGATAAAATAAGAGTCCACATTAGATCCTCACCTCCTCAGTGCACATTGCAAATGTGCTGTGTACAGAGTCTGATGTAACTGATCGGGTCAAGACTTATGAATATGTAATAATTGGAGAGAAAAAAATGGAGAAAAAGATGGAAATGACACAAACACTAATTTTGAAACTTTCGTTTATCTCTTTTTTTTTTATTCTGTCTGGGATGGAACTGTTCCTTAGTCCGGGTAGCAGCAAGTCACAGTGTGTTGAATGTGCATCAAGCAAGCTAAGTTGATTATTGTGTCTTGACTACAGACAGCATCGTTGTCACACAGTAGGCGAGTGTGAGTCATATTGTGATTTGTGATTACGTTTCCTACAGGGCATTGTATGCTTAACTTGTTAGTACTAGCTGTTCTTGGTGTAGTCCCGGTAGCTAACGATTGTGTGTTATCGTTGTGAAGGTAGGGTGGGACAAGATAGGTCACCCAGCCTTAAGCAGTGGTTTCGTGACAGCTCTTAGACAGATGGATGAGCATGGCGAAAGTTGACTCGAATAACCACCAAAAAGTGTGAGAGGAACTGGCGAAAGAAGTAAAATTACGCAGCTACCGACCTGACCTAGCATTACATGTAGAGACGCAAGGGTGACAAGCCTGTAGGCAAAAGCTTGGACTCGGCACAACAAGAGGTCAAAATTAAGTAAGTAACAGCAGCGAGGAGAAAAGGAAACCCCAGTACCAAAATCTCGGCTCTTCGTCGAACAGGGAAAATAAACCTCGACCAGTGATTGTGAAATCTGTGTCTCGCAAGGACAGAGACAGTGTTATCAAATTGTGCAGTGGACTTAAAGGCTCAAAAACTGTGATTACAGAGGATCTCACCAACTTAAATGCACCAAGATTAAATCGTTTCAGACACAGAACAGACAACATCGTCATTGTCAAGGAGAACAGCGACAGCAGACTGACCGGATACAACACCTGAGGTCAGGACAAAAGATGGGGTACAACGACCACCAAGGGGCCTCACCTGGAAAGATGTATTAAATGCCTATAAATAATTCTATTATTATGTTAAGCCAGAAACAGAGGAGGTAATGGCAGAACCAATACACTTAAACTGTAGATTTCAACTTGGCAAGGTTATTTTCTTCAAAAACTGGGTTAGCAGGGGGTTATGTACAGTGTTGTCCATAGGAATGTTATTACCATGGGAATCGTATGGGAAACGTCCCATGGGATGGGAGATGCAGGAGAAACCAAGCCATTGATGACGTACAGTCAGTGCTACCAACAGCTAGGAGTGGCAAGGAACTGCTGCTGTCTGAATATGACACGAAGTCTTTAATTCTATCGGCAACCTAAAGTGTCATTCTGTTCTTCATGCGGCACATTTCTCACTCCAACAGACCGGAGACAAAGGAGGGTTAAGACTCACTAACATGGGATGGACTGACATCAGTTGTTGGGCGCTTAGCATCTGTGTACTATCCAAGCAAGTTATTGGAAAAAAGGTCCCGATCCATTGCTGGGTTTAGCCTGTGCCTACACTGTCCGAGTAGCCTGCGATAACCTGCTTCTTTTTTTTTTTTTTTTTCAGCATGCCAAAATACAGAGATTTGGAGACAAAACTAGTAGCATCTCAAGCGATAATAAGGAAGAACGAACATGACCGATTCCCGATTGACTAGTCTTTTCTGATGTACTGGAGGCATGACAATGCAGCATGTCCCAAGACCCCGAGAGTCAACGCATGTGATACAACAAGGGAGGCCACCTAGAGAAAAAGAGATTACCCTGGGCACCATGTAGGGACCAGCTTCATTGAATTTAGTCCCAGCACTAGTCACAAGCTGCAGTTTTTCACGAGGACAAAAATTACAAGAACTTTCGGACAGTTCGCTTCTTCCTTAATGTCCAGAGAAAGTCATGTACTGAGAAGGACATCCCTTTTTTTTCGCAGAGAAACTAGATACGTCTGTGCAGACAATCTGTTTTTGTGTATAATGATGTTTGTAGACCGGTATCTCGAGAACAGAAAGGGTATCCATCAGATTTGGGGAAATACTATCTTGCAGTGAATAATACCATACACTGATCTTTACCCAGTCGTTAGACATAAGAATTGCCCCAACCCACTGCCATCCTCTTGGTCTGTGAAATGTACTCACTATAGTTGGTTTTTTTTATTATTATTTTGTAATAATAACTATCTCACATCATGCGAGGATCAATCGTTGTGCCACAAAAACTGATACAGGTAAAGTTGCTTTGAACGAATTTGTAAAATTGCTTGGTAATCCCCCTCCCCCAATAAAATTCTTCAGGTGAAGGTGAAGCAGAAGGAAAGTGGGGACTGCTGATCCTCGGTTGTAGCTGAGATGACCAATGGAGATGTTTGATATTTAGCTGTAGTCGCAGAGATGGCGAGTGAAGACAGTTGGCGTTAGACAGCGGTCAGAAAGGTGCAAGTCTGGAGAGTCCAGTGTTTAATGAGCTGCACAAAGATGTCGACAATACAACTCGCCCATCGGGTGGTAGATCCCGAATATTATTCTTTGGTTGCGTACAGATAGTTCTCAACCGGTCTTCTTTGTGTGGCTTCATACAGACATGTTCAACTGCCTCTCCATGACGTCGGACACCACTCACATGAGACAATTGAAGACCTACTGCAACTGATGACACTCAGACACGCCGGCTATGATAGATTAGCTGCGGCCACGAGGATTGTGTATCATTTTCATTTAAGAGACTATACTGCGGCTCACAGACCTCAAAGGGGCTTTTTGTTATGAGAAGTAGTACTTACAGACTTAGGTCAGTAATAGTCTACACTCTACAACCTCCATATATCTGAAAATATGTGTCACAGTCACTAGGTCAAAAGTAGTCTGAGATTAGAGAGTGGATGATCAGAGTAGATGTTTGCTGGTGACAGTGAGCTATCATGATCAAGAATGATAAGAAATATGATTCAGATGATACTGCAGCCAAAGCAGTTGCAGTTTATACTCACACTAGTTAGGTGTGTCTGGCCAGAACCAGTCATGTAGATCTCAGGTAGTTAATGTTACATGAGGGTCTCATTTAACCCTTCATCAACATTTTAAAAACTTTCTTCAGCTTTCACGCTTTAGAGACCCCAGCAATTCTTCTAGCCTTTCTTAGGTCAGGACACAAAGTAATAGCTCCATCAAACCTCCCGTCGCGAGTGCTAAAATCATACTATCACTTTCATTTTGAACTATGGTGTCCCTGGCTGAAATTTCAAATTTCTAGGCCTATAAAATCAACAAAGTGTACACCACTTTTTATGTTTTAGAAAGTGTAGACTTATAAGCCTGGCAATGATCAAATGACCAAAACAAGGCTTGTTAATTATTTTGATGATTTTTGTGAAGTCGTGTGCGCGCTCGCGCGTGTGTGTGTGTGCGCGCGGGCATGTGCACTTATCCGTATGATCGTTTTTATCTTTATCTGCTTCACAAGCCCACATGAAGTCCTTTGCAACATTTTTAGTTGATTTAATTTCTCCTGCCCTCCTGGTCCAGGATCCTGCGTCGTCTATCGAACTAAGTTTTTTTCCGGGTTCTCAAATCAGCATGCCCGAGACGAGAAATGAACTCTGGGCAGCCAGCCTTCACTGTAGTGGTGACAGGCGCTAACCGTTGCGCCACCGGACCGCTATGTGTGTCGGAGGTATTAGAAACAAAATATATACGCAGATGTGTGCGTGTGCATATGTGGTCCCCCGTCGTCGTTGACATATATATAACATATATATATAAGCAGATATGATATCGAGACTGTGTGTAGGAGGATATTATATATATATTCACCTATGAGTGGCTTTTAGTGACAGCGGGTGCTAAATATATATGTGCATATATGAGTATGTGTGTAAGGGAGGTTACATGTACCTATATGCATATAAAAGCAGAGATGAGAGTATGTGTGGCGGAAGTTACAGATATACAAGCAGATATAAGGCTGCTTGGTGGTCACTGGACGAGGTGACGCCAGCATCGTATTGTCCCCTCGTGCACGTGTTTTGTGTCCATTGAGGAGTGATTGGCTTCGTTGCTAGAGTCGGGCGCGTGGAAGTCTATGTGATTGCGAGTGTGTCTGCCAGAGAGCGAGTCTCGCGACGCCTGACTACGCTACGCGACAGGTATGACTATAAAAACATGGCGACTTGTGGCTCGTACGAGGATGCCCATACGGAGTGCTGCATCTGTTTAGAACCCTACAGGGGTCCAGCGTTGCTGTCATGTCACCATACGGTGTGTTCGCTGTGTCTCACGTCTCTACTTAGCCTTCAGGGCGACGAATTTCAAAGAGCGACTGACAGGGTCGACGATGAAAAGATAGAAGATTCTGTGACGACTGTCATCTGTCCTGTCTGTGGAAATGTGTCAACTGCTTCATCTCCTGGTTTCACCGATTTTCAGAGAAATGTTTGTGAGAACAAGAGTAACAACCAGATGTGTTCCAGAGAAATGATATACATGTATTACGTCTTTTTTCTGCTTCATGTGATGAACAAATAACGCACGCAAGACATCATTCGTATAAGAAACAATACGAGGCCTACCACAACTCATTACAGTCTAGCTGTCACAAGCATGACCAGTTTTCTGGGGGTTGAGCGACATGTGGTTTGAGTCAGTCCAATCCTGAAGCTCGTCGGCGCTCAGCTATTGTGTATTGTTTGCAAACATCTCACATGATTGGGATATGTCTTATTCGGTGTTCTAGGTGCTCATGGATGTGTTTTTCTAAGGGTTTTGAGAGAGGTGATAGGATTGAGATTAGGCGATAGTTGTAGGGTCACCTGGATCCCTTGACTTGTGTATTGGGATAACTTTTGCTTGTTTACAGTGTGTTGGAAAGTACGATTTATCGATACAGAGGTTATACAGGTCAGGGTCTCAGCAATGGCCGGTGCTGAGAGCTTTAGAATTTTATTGTTGATATATCTGGTCCTCTGGTGTTAGTATCTTTGAGTTGGGTAAGTGTTTGATACACTTCCAATACACTCATTGGGGGAATGCAAAGAGCGGTATTAATGAAAGGTAAAAAGCTGACCCGCGATGTATATAACAGAATAAAAATTTCAGAAAGTTCAAGTGTGCTCTCTGTCACTATGGTTGTTTCGTGTCCCAGACGACAAACTACCACCTAGTAGCCTATATTCTTGAGATTCAAGGAGCACGGCATCTACTGTGGACCTGAAGTGGTCCATCCATTCGGCTCGTTCGTTAGGGTTTCTATAAACAAATCCTACAAGAAGTGGAACCGTATTTTTTAGTTTTATTTCTAGCCAGATTGATTCTACGTTGTGGTTGTCGAGGTGGTGCAGGCACTTAGTACTGAGTGATGTGCGAATGTAGGTGACTAAACCAGTTTCACGTTTGCGTACTGCGTGCCGACGTTCTAGTAACCACGGACCTGTGTAGGTGGATGGCTGACTATATGCCGAGACCAACGCTCAGCCTCTTGCGAAGTTCTCCATTACTAGTCTCGGCGACGTCTCTTTGACGTCAACACTGTAATTACCGCAAATGTATTGCTTTGTTGCACTATTAAACCAAACACTTGCCTGTTTAGAACATAAAATTATTTGCTTCATTAGTCTGAAATCTTTCTTATGGAATGATAAATAGTATAAAAAGCACACAAACATTGAGATGTAACATCTTGGCTACTCTTGTCTGAACGGCCTATAGCGTGAATGAGAGCCGCCCGCCACTCGTCTTACTCTTACTTGCTCACGGAAGCGACAAAAAGCTTACACCAAAACATTTGCCACTTGCACAGTGGCGTCCTTCCACGGAACAGTATAAACCACCTCCTGAGTGTTAATTTATTGTTGTTACTCCCGCAGAGTCTGCTGACACAGCCATTGTCGTCGTTCGCTAAACCGGAAGCAGTTCGGTCTATAGCCTCGTTCTAGGAGTTAATTTAAAAACAAAAATCGAATATGTATCCAGGGCGTACACCACAGATAACAGGTAACAGTGCTCCTCTCAAACCCTACTTCGCCCGATAACATTCAGCTTGGTCTTTCTGTTTCCAAGTCATATCATATAACTGAGATTTTCACTAGGAACTTTTTTTTTCCAAAATGAAAAGGTAAAAAGCTGGCGCGTGATGTATATAACAGAACAAACATTTCAGAAAGTTTGAGTGTGCTCTCTGTCACTATGGTTGTTTCGTGTCCCAGACGACAAACTACAACCACCAGTACATCAGGTTACCTTGGAAATTGCATATTAGAAGAGTCCTACTACCTGATCTTCACTGCCTATAGAAGCTAATAACCAGAACGAAGCAGCCAGTCAGCCATCGATACCAGCCTACTTGAAATCTACTACGGGACGTCGCAAGCGAAGGAGGCGAAAGAAGGAGAAAGCAACGACGACGAAAACAATGCCGGCGTCGAAACATCGTCGTCATCAGCAGGGGCTCATTGCGTATGCAAGGTAATTGTACGTTACAAACCGTGTTCCCGTTGTGTTCTAAGACTGCATGTAAGATGCTGGACCGGCCAAGGCTCACGAGTTTCTTACGAAGCTCACTCTGTGTAAAGCTGGTTGGTTAGTTTATTTAGTAGGAAAGTGCTTCTACCTTCAGGCGATTTCGCATTATGGGAGGGGGGGGGAGAAGGGCGGGGGGGGGGGGAAACCGGAGTACTCGGAGAAAACTCCCGATGCCCAGTCCTGCGTGGGTGATGGTTGTTAATGATTTGGTCAATGTACGATTTATGTAAAGCGCCATGAGCAAATCTTTGGAAAGGTACTATCAAAAAAATCTCATTATTATTATTATTGAGGCGTCCGATAACCGAGCTGCATCTCTGTATCACATTCATGTGATTCATGCTATTACATGATGGAAACATTTGACATCAAAGTAAATCGTAACTAGAAAGTAACTAGATTCGATGCAGAGCGCGCCCCAGATGCGGAGGTTGTATCACCGCTATTTCAACGCAAGAGAGTTTTTATCAAAAGATACATGGTAAAGGGCTACGAGCAGTGTACTTTCTCCGGACTTCATTCTGACCACTGTCTAACATGAAATGGTTTTGCTCTCTACCTCTGTGACTTCAGCTGAAGGTCAAAGCCAACTCGCGACATCAACGTATCCGCTTAGTCTGAAGTCCTCCTTTTCTTTCCCAAATCCTTGAGAAAGTAGTTCTCAAGCAACTTATATCTTCTCTGAAAATTTGATTGCTCAGTTGCTGTTTTTTACTGCATGTAATTGCCTTGCTTTCTGTTTCTGTGTATTTTACGGTAACGGTTACGTTCTCCATTACTTTAGATCTAATTCTTAATGCTCGTTCTTTTTTTATTTTCTAAAAATAGTCTCACTTTGGTTGAAATTTTGCATACGACAGCCTTTTGAGGCTCGTTTCGTCATCACTTAGTTTCTCGTTTCGTTATCGTTGCTCTAACTGCATAGCCATTTTTTTTTCTTTTCTTCGCGGATTTACTATAACTTTTTTACTTTCACTATTTTACTTGTTAACTCTAACCACGTGTTTTCTTGTGCGTCTCGGTATCTGGTTTTATTAAGCAGTTATTATACACCTTGTCAAGTTTACTTTTTCGTCGATTTACTTTACAGGTTATACGTGATTTCTTATTCGTAGCCTTTTCGTTTAAGCTTTTAAGTTTGATCCTGCTTTAGCTGTTTATGTAATTCATCAGCAACTTTTTTCTTAACAGCTTTGTTGCTGTAGATTTTCATTTGTGTAACAGTGTTGTAGGTGCTGGTATATTTTACTTTTTATTTAACTCTTGCCCATGATTAGTTAATTACTTACCATTGTGATTTTGGGAAAGTGAGTTTTTTGGTTTTACTCCATTTTGTTGTCATGTGCATTAATAGAAATTACAAACTTATGTAATTTGTATGCCAGCTTGTGTATTTTATAAACTTGCAAGGCAAGTATTGTCAGGGACCTAGTCAGAGTGCTAGGACTGAGCCCGTGTGTGGATGAAAGGGTGTGAATGATGGACGTTTCCTAAATGGTCGAGTGGTCTGTGTGACTCTTAACTCCGCAAGCGCCAGCGCCTTCTCCTGGCCTGTAGACAGCTCAAGAAAAATGACCTAAGGTGACGTCAAAGGGAGGTGACGAAAAGGAGGAGGGCGTTAAAGAGAAGAAGAAAAGAAGAACAAAGTGAGGAGAGAGGTAAGAAGACGAAGAAGAGACGGTATTCGGGGAGAGGTGGACGCATCACTGAGATTAAGAAAGCCTTTGCCAAGACAATGTGCTTCGCTAGTAAGAGATTGAATGTGTTAGTATGAAGGAAAAAGCCTTCCAAGACAGTGAGTTTTAAAAGTGAGTAAAAGCTACCGTGGATTTTTGTGATTGCGTTAGAAGAGACATTTCCAAGACAGTAAGTCCTAATTGATAGGAAAGTAGTCATTTAACAAGGTGCGCTGTGGCTGTCCTAACAGCCACCACTATAACAGGCTATTACAGTAAATAGATCCTTCACTTTGGTAGCAAAGATTTTCTATCTTTAAAAATGACAAAATAGCTGCGATTAAAGAATACAAGGAATCGGCTGTGAAAAAACACGCCGAATGCCGGGACAGCTAATAATTAAAAGATTACTGCTCAATACTTTCTCCTATTCAAATGGCCAGCAGGCAGCAAGTCAGAGAGATAGGGAAAGCTGGCATGTTTTGGCCCAGAGTGTCCGTCAGTAACCTTTCGTCTTCAATCTGTGCAACATGCAGTAAACATCTATTACAGATGCCAGTTTTCCAGTGTGCACTGTTAAAACTGATTTCAAATTTCAGGCAAAGAGGTGTGCTGTCTGCCAGAATGTCATGAACCAGCCTGGTTCAAGGCCAGAACAGCAGCTGAAGTGGGTATACATAATTACAGGGGGGCCGTGGTCAATGGAAGCGGACAGCGAGAGGAAGCCTTTCTGTCCGTTTCTACTTGAAAGATCGCCGTGGTTGATAGAGGCGATCGAGGCCAGGGTAAGCGGGTGTAGATAATTACAGGTGGACCGAGGTCCATGAAAGCGGACAGTGGAGGGAAGCCTCTCTGTTCGTTTTCATTGATGTGACAGGTCGCCTCGATTGATGGAGGTGATATAGGCCCAGGGTAAGGGGGTGTAAGATGTAGTAGTAGGGAATAGCGCGGTGGTCAGTAGTGGCCTTAGTACTAGAGGGATAGCGTTAGGACAGGGGATGAGGGGTGGCGAGTAGCCACGTGGCCTCGTAGTATATAGTTAGAGTTAGAGGGTTAGTGGGGCCTTTCCCCAGAAACCAGCAGAGACGACCGTCTCTGAGCGTAGAATCAACTGTAAGCAGCAAGTCTGTAGGGGGCCCGTTCCACCGAACGTATCGCGCTACTTGCTGGCACTTACAGTCTGGAGCCGTGAGAGTGAGAAAGGGGTCTCCGTCCTCGCAGACGTCAAGAAGGAGGTACACCGTCAGAACCGGCTACAGCAACTCTGCCACCCGTTGCCTGGGGCAACCGCCGGGAGTAGTGATTGTTGTTCCTGTGTACCTCTGGGGTCTTGGACGTCTGGAGCCGGTGCCGGACCACTGTCGCCTGAAATCGTCGCCGCATCTGCATCCGTAGCCTGGGGCAACCAGAGGAGCAGCAATGCCAGTGAGCTAGGGACAGTGCGTCAGGAAACTCACTCTCAACGTCGTCGCCATCGTCATTGCCAGGGGCATCGGTGTGTGACTTGTGATCTCAGCCAGTAGTGACAGTAGTGTGCCAAGGCAGGTCTGTGACTGTCCACTACTGGTTGTCTAGAGGCAGCCATCGTGAACGACGCTGCCGGGAAGAACTAGTCGAGACTGATGAACTGTACGCTTCAGGGGGAGCGTTCGTCGCATGAAGATTCGTTTCATCACAGTCTAGAAGGAAAGTGTGTTGTTTCATTTTTCATTCTTTGCATTTTTGTGACTCGATGATAGTCTGCGTATTCATAGACTCATATTGCGTCACGTGTCAACCTAATTTGCTTTAATTTTCTTGTAATTATAATTTGTTTGTTGTGCAACTGTCTTGTCGGTTGTGTTTGCGCACGCGGGTGAGAGTGTCTGTACGCGTGCGGACGTGTGAACGGGCGGTTGAGAGGTGAGGGTGAAAGCGGGCGGAGCGAGCCAGCCAGTGACCCCTTTCCCCTAAGGGCGAATGAGGCCCATCCCTCACAAGCCGCGCTCCGTTTCATCACACAGAAGCACGAAGTGATAAAGACCCAAGCTCCTGTAATGATACCCATCAAAATGAAAGAACCACTGGAGCTTGTTCAGACGGATCTCATTGGTAAGGAGATGTTAATAAGCCCATGGACGGAGGTGATGTTGTGCTTGCAGCAATGTTTGGACACAAGAGAAGGAAGACTGAACCACTACCAGTGGTTCCTGCTGAGAGGCAAGACCGTCACAGTTTCAATGAAATAAAACTGGTCCTAGATTAAAATCTACATATTGATCATTTCTTTGTCATCTTGAAGGACCAGTTCCCACTAATTGATGGCCTGCAGAAAATTGACATTTTTGAGTCCGAGGAATGCCAGCGCGTAGGAACACCAGCAGGGAAGTTTGTACAAATTTTACATGTTGGTAACCATTGGCTTACAGTTAGTAATATCCATTGCTCTCTACCAGGGGAGGTGATCGTATATGATTCTTTTTTGAAACAATAAGAATAGATCATAAGGCTAAATTTTTAAAGCAGCTAGGCTGGCTATTGTTTACTGATGCGTCACATATGTTAATAAAATTTGTTAATGTTCAGAAGCAGCAAGGATCCGTCACGTGTGGGCTGTTTGCACTCGCATATGCCCATGCGTTGTGTTTAGGTCTACGACCAGAACAGCTGAGTGTCTACGAGGAATACATGTGGATCCATTTATCCAGCTGTTTATCAGCCGGAATGCTGACGCCATCTCCAGTACTGCCTTGTCAAAGAGACACCAATGGTAAAGAATTGCATGGGCAGATGCAGGAAGAAGTGTTTTGTATCTGTCGACAGCCCAACTACCCACAGCTGCCAATGATCTCCTGTGACATCTGTGAGAAAAGGTATCATTGCCGGTGCATGAAGCTACCTGATAAAGCCAAATTACCCATCAGCCGGGGAATCTAAGGTTTGTGACGCAAAGCACTAAATGCACCGAGCATTGTCTAATTTTCACTTGAAGGCATGAGAAACTCCAAAACTCAATCGAGATTCTAATTTCGCAATTTCCTGCTCGATATCATTCGTATTATCTGGAATGGTTGCATGTTATGTTGCGTGTGTCCGTGTTTGCCAGTCTGTGTTGTGTATGTGGTTTTTTTTTTTATTTAGTAAGGCACCACGAGCCTGTTCATAGGACTGGGATATGCCGCAATATAAATTCACTGTATTATTATTTTTTTCTAAAGTATTAGTCTCTTATATACAGGACGTCCCTAAAGTCTTCTACAAGCATGAAAAAAAAAAGACTGATATACCGGGACCTGTTAATCTTGATGTTAAGCATTATCCTCTCCCATTAACATGAATGAACATTGTAATAGAATAAGAAGATAAAAATGTTATTGCTAGGTTTCATCGATTAGGCATTGCCTCTTTCTCCTCCCCTGTCGTGATGGTGAGTAAGAAAGATGGTTCCACTTGCTTACGCGTTGACTTCAGAAAACTGAATAGAGTAACTAGGTTCGATGCAGAGCGCGTCGCAGATGCAGAGGATCTATCCTTGCTATTTCAACGTATTGTAAGAGAGCTTTTATCAAAATTTCCCCGGATAAACTGTGGAATATATTGGAGATAACTAAGATAAAATGCTATTTTAATTTTTTTGTAGGATGAGGGAATGCTCAGCCTGTTCCTAAAGTAGTTTTGATAAGTGATTGTTTTGATAAGTGATTGTATGACAATCTGCTGTGATTTCAGTTTCATATCTGGAGAAATGCTGGAAGGCAAAAGGTGTAGGAAAAAGGTAACAAACGTGATGATTGACTTTTCTAAGCAATATTCTTGATGAGTTAATTAAGCCAAATTAAAGTTGCCTGTTGCCTGCTTCTGGAGACTTTCACTGCTCATAGAAGCTGAACTAATATCCTCTGTCTACAAATTTCCTTTTTGTGTTGTCTTTCTGACTGATGTAATTTTTATCAGCCTTCTTTTCAGTGTCAGCCATATGAACAGTAACTCTTTGAAGAAAGAGGTCTTTCTTGACAACAGGGTTTGTCTCTGCCACACTAAACTTCTGTGCTCATTTTTCACCTCTGTCATGCTCACTCCTCTCGTCGCTGACTATGTGTTGATGAAATCGAGGCCATATGGTGCTTGACTTACGACCATCATCACTATCTGATTCGCTTACCTTTCTTTTACGCCCTGAGTCCTCCCACTCCTGTCACTGCTAGCAGAAAACACAACAGCAGGATCCTTCAAGTCCAGACTGCTTGAAAATGAAATAAGCTGCTATGAAGCAGATGCAGGGCTTGAGCTGTCAGGCACAAGCTTTCTGAAGAGAAGCAATTGTCACCACTGGTTGTGCATCTCGTCTGCATGCCAGCATTGGCAACTGGTACTGATGTTGAAAATTTTGAAGCTGATTCGCTAATGGCACTTGAAATATCAAGGGTGCAGACAGAACCTGGCCGCGGACGCTTGGAGCAACCGGATGGACGAGACCTTCGCATCTTGGCGTTCAAAGACTACCTGGGCAAACAGCTGAAAAACAAGATCAACCAAAGTATGTTTCATTTAGTTTTAACGCAAAAAAAGACATAGGTGTGCACATGTATGCATCACATATTCATCCCCCTTATGCTCTCTCCTGCATCGCTCAAACAAGGAGCCCCAGAAATTTATACACCAGCTTAGGCGCTAAGAGCATGTTCTTTATGAGTACGCGCTTTACAAATTTTGCACTATTTATTACTATGCATCTGAAACTGTCTTAACAGCTTTATTCGGTGATCCAACCTGATAGTCAGAATCCATTAGCCCCTGCTGGAAGAGGGCGAGTCCCAATTGCAAAAGTGAGGGAACAGATGGATACGTAGGCCATGCCACAGACAGAAAAACCCGATGTAAAACTTGTCGACATGTCACTGAGATGCAGGCAGAGGTTAGGTTCTGTTGTAATGATCTCGTCAAAAACACAATAGTATGATGTATGGACTGCAACAACAATAACAACAAAAGAAAATTAGAACAGATTTAACGGAAATAAAAACCAACAAAAAAGGGTGCAGATTAAAATGCTGGCATAGAATATTATATTATGGGTATGTCATAGTTATGTTACATAGTTATGTTACATATGCAACAGCATTGTGATTATTGCATGACAAGACACTAGAATGTATAGTTATGTAACATTGTGGTTATGTAAAACATGGTCGTGGCATGAAAAAGATGCTAAAACGCATAAAGCATTTGTAACAACATGATGGTTATGCAGTTAGCTAGGATGCGTATTAAATCAACACTATAAATGATAATAACCATAGAGACAAAATACTAAGACATAATGTAAGTACCTTAGCATCATATGGATCAAAAGTTAAATACATGTCAGAAAATAAATCAGATATATAGACTTAAGAACCACCTGAATCTATTGAGTTTACTACTACATGTCTTCAAATATATATACACACACACACATATAGTTAAAAAAAAGTGAAAACTACGAAATATTTTGGTCAATACTTCATCTGAGAAGAGAGAAGAGAGCATATATTTTATCTTGGGTACAGAAAAATTGTGTGCGCACAGATCTGCATCTATTGATACTTGCCTTGAAAACCTCAGGACACAGATTCACACCACAGAAAGGAACTATTCTGTTCAACGCTGTAACAGATAACGTACATATGTATATGCATGTACATATGAATTTACTGAACATGAGGGAAATCTTCCTCTGTCTCAGGAAATTATTTTAACTATGCACAACCTTACGGGTATTCTTTTTTTTCCTCAGTTTCAGCAAAGCATGAAGTCATCACCCACCACTTCCAACATATGATTGGAAGTAAGCTCGGCCTGCTCCTTTTTTAAAAAAAAAAAAATGAAAAAAAAAATCCAATGCACAAAGTCTCAAAAACATCGACTCATTCAGTTACAAAGCTGGTATCAGTGTTGCAGTTTGTTTCCTTTTTTATATATATATATTAAAGTGTATAAGGACTGCAAGAAGTATGTTTAGACGCTTTTAGTAGCTGTGTGCGTGTCGCTGACCTAAGCTTAGTTAACCAAATAAGCGACTGTAATAGTAGATTGTAATACTTACCTCCCCATACGTACGACGAAAACGGAATTACAAACACACAACACTGCTCCCGCAGATAAAGGTGAAAGAAAGTGGAGACTGTTGATCTTCAGTTGTAGCAAAGATGCACAATGGAGACGTTTGACCTTCAGCTAAAGTCACAGAGATGGAGAGTGGAGGCAGTTGATATTATTAGGCAGCAGTCAGAAAGGAGAAAGTCCAGAGAAAGAACAGTTTAAGACGCTGCACGATGACGTCGAAAACACAATTCTTCCATCTGATTATGGAAACAAAATGTTATTCTTTGTTCGCAGATTGTTTTTGATCACCGGTCTTCTTCTTCACGATTTTTTCTTGAAAATGACGTCACCCAAATGACGCACACAAAGGACTCCTCGCAACAACTTCTAGAATTTGCTAGATGATTTTAAATACAATGTACATCTATATAAGCCACGAGAGAGAAACATGCGCGAGATAGAGATAGCAATGGGATTGGTGTAACTGCCAGGTGCATGGCAAGGACAAGAGTCACAGAAGACTTGCTCGGGAAAAGTCTTGTTTGACTATAGTCGACCGTTAGAGACGGAGTTACTAGCGGTTTATTTTATACACGCTAAAGTAAACATAATTAAAAGAGCCTCATATGTTTTAAATTGCATACACGTCTTAGAGAAAAAACTCGTATAACTGAGTACAATATAGACACTAATAAAAACTGCACCCAATCTGTCCTAGCACGGACAGTTCAGTGGTGAGGCCGGTGGATGGAGAAGTGATGGACCCCGTCGACAAGAAGCAGCCGACACGCAGGCACTTTCATGGGTTTTACTTTTGAAAGTTCTTACACTTAATGGTCATTTTACCTCTGTTGGTTGCATCCACGCTAATTAGTAGCATTTGGAGGAGAGGCCATATAGGACCCATGTGTGTCCCATATAGGACCCATATGAGCTATCTTATGACCATATGGGAAGCCTATATCGGCCCAACCGCCGAAAGCGCAAACAGGTCCGACCGTGGGCCGAGATGGGCTTCCTATATGGGAAGCCCATGTGAACCTAGATACCTAGATTTCCAGCTATTATTGGTAATTTTAGGTATTTTGGCATATTCTGATTTACGTTGTTTTTAAATCAGGATATGCCAAAATTCCTAGAAAAACCAATAATATCAAATGCATCAAAATAACCCTATAAATGCCAAACAAAATGTTACAAAAAACAAACATGATTTGTCGTTTTCTGATGTTTATTGAAATTGTTAATTAAAAAACTAATTTTAAATATGCAAAAATTGTACAGCTTTACTTGTCCTCCAATTCGTTCCCCACCCCAGAACTATTTACTGACTTTAACAGTCTGTGCTCAGGTGCCCTTTCCCTTCTGCCATTCTCTCAATCCCTAGCACCAGCTAACCAGCTAGAGATCTGCGTCTGCAGTTCTGCTTCAGTAGCTTGAGGGCAAGTTTTTCGTGCAGCATCTAAAAATAGAACAAATATAAGAATATGAACTCTGCGTAAAAATAATCACTTAATTGTAGGTCACTGACCCTAATATCCAGAACATAAGGTGAAATAAAGAAAGGTACATTTCATCTTTAAATGCCAGCAGCCAGCTATCTAGAATAACAGTAAAATAAATTATTGACCATCATACAGTCATTACCATTTGTTGTAGAGAAAATGCCATTAAAGTTAATTTGTCCGAATCGATACTTTTAACGCTACTATACCAGTAAACAGAAGGAACTGTCGAAATTCTGTTGCTTTCGAATGGTAAAGTTCGTGACCTACACTTTCGTAATCGCAATTATTTGAGGAAATTCTGACAGCTCCGAATTCTCTGCATCGCTAACGGCTAAAGAATTATCAAATTGCAAGCTTTCAGAACTGTTGGGCCTGATTTCTACTTCTCTCTGGAAAACTTGTGCATTTATTGCGTAAATGTGTACTCTAATCTTTCTTTTCTTAGCGTAATATTCTGCACTGAACTTGGAACTAAAATCTCAATAACTATGCTAATTTAGAGTATATAAATTATACATACTGTTATTGAAGACTCCAACACATGTATCAGTATTGGAATTGACGGCGGAAGAAGCTTAATTATAATTCCTGTTGCGAAAAGTGTAGAACAAAACTTTGCAAATGGCGCGCAGTTCCGATCACCTAGTACACCATTGGCTAAAAGTCACGTGCCATTATTAGGGGTTATGGCCTTTGGTTGGTAAGAGTACTCTCGCCCGTCAATATAGGTAACCTATATCGGGCCGATATAAGCCGAGATTTCGATGCGCATAGGGTTATTGTCATCAATCTCCTGTGCTTGACTGTCACGTGGTCCTTGCTGCGTCTCTCGAGTGACCAGGTAGAGAAGGTGACGGTAGTGCATACGCCAGCTTTAAGCACTGCTCCACCTGATGGCTTTGTTACATAAGCACTGCTCAACCTGACGGCTCTGTTACATAATCTGCCGGCTGAGTGAGGAGGGGGGAATTGATGTTTAACGCCAAGCCAGCAACTAAGGCTATATCACGGCAAGGCAGCCAGCCCTGTAAAGAGATGCCACATGCTGAGAAATAACAACACGCCTGAGACGAGATCTGAACTCAGGACAGCCAACTCTCACTGTATTAGTGACAGGTGCTAACCGTTGCGCTACCGGCTGTGAGAGAAGTTTGGAAGAGGGGAAGGGAGAGAGAGAAGAAACATTTTTCCATGCTGTACATTACAAAGATTACACTACAGAAGGGAGTTTGGACTACTACCTACAGGTTGCCTACGACCAGACTGCAGAAAACAATCTACATATGGTATGGGATGCAGCCAAATATTCCTTATATCCCAGCCCATTACAACTCTTCAACCTCTCTCGAACTGTCACTACAGATGGCAAGAAGGAAATTCTGGTTCATAGCAATCTAAGGTACCCCTGGGCCTGGCCTTTGCAGAGAGCAGTTGTGAATATATAACAAAAATTACAGCATGTACAAAGACCTCAAGAAGCAACTTTATTGTTTTCAGCTAACAACAGATCAAATATTTGTCATTTCTGGCCTGAATATCACATAGAAAGTCTACAGTATCACAAAGCATCTTAACAGAAATATTGATAACCAATAGCATATCCTCGGTTTTAGATGTGAAAGTATTCGAAACTGAAAACTTTTAATATCAAAAAAGTTTATAACTGTGTGAGAAACGACATTTCACTTTGAGCAACAATATATTAATAAAGTTGTAATATCTGGCTATCACAAACATTTCCAGACTGATAATTAATTTTCAGGATATGTGCTCTCTTGTTTCTTTAACATCACCAAGTAAACCAGTAAACACCAAAAATGTAAATAACACATATTAACATTTTAAATAATAGAGATTGTAGGACTTCCCACTTTTGAGCAAAGAAAAACAATTCCAATCAAAGGAAGATATAAGATGGACTGTGTTCAATACAGTGAACAAAATTCTGTTAAATACCTCAGAATATTTTGATCTCATAATTGCTGTCATCCTTTTATACTGTGGGTTAAAGGGATGCTTCAGATAACATCTATGATTCTGGTAAATCTAATGAAACAGTATCAATAATATAATTAACTTTCATTAAAAAATTAATTAAAATTATATGTTAAGAAGGTAGTCATATCTTTGTAAATATTAAAATGCAACACATATATTTTGTGTAAAGCAAGCCACATTT
>SRHC01003066.1:0-42086 GCA_004794325.1 Pomacea maculata
TGGAGGGCGGTCGTCGATGGCCTATGCACCAGGAGGGGCGAAGGGCATAACTGACTGATGCCAGAACTCATTGTCAGTATTTCTTTGAAACATATGGTTATGTGATAGAATTTAATCCAGAAATTTTAATCAAGATTTAGTAACTGCTAAATTAGAAGCATGACTATTGCATCTACTTCCCATTATCAAGCAGAACTTTAAAGTTTATCCTGAATGCAAAATATTTTTGTTTTGAATAAATGAGTTACCAGCTACAAATACTTAAAATCAGAGCAAATAACCATTTCATCGCAAGATGCAGGACCTTGAACATCCGAATTCTCACTGGGTTGTTGTAAAGATTTGATGACCTCAGTTCCTGCAATATCACAAAAATAGGCTTTCTGGTAAGGTAACATATTAGGATTAAACTTTTACATTAACTCCAGCTTTCAGCAGCGTCAGAATTTAGCTCAATCCATGTGTGCTTTTTTTTAAAGAAAACTAAATGATCACTATTTTAATAATCTATCAGCAATGTTGAGCACGAGTTCACATATTTTACTTAAAAAATGAAACAATTCCATAATTCTAAAAGGTTTGTGAAAGACTTTCACATTTTGAAAAATTAAACAAAAGCTTTAAATCGCTTAAACAAAAGTTTGTAAGTTTTGTAAAGGGCATTGATCCCATGCAAAAATTCTAGGTGCTAATGAGTGTTTGGAAGACATTTTAAAGAATAGCCGCATGGAACCACTTCAAGAGATGGCTTGGTGGAGCTGCAAACGTAGAGTGTACAAGACTGCGTATGGTCGGGCTCGTTGGCCAGCAGAACATTGTGCGGGAAATATGGATCGACCATGGCATTAGCTGCAAACCGTGGCAGAATGGAATCTGGAGGGTGAGGCAGGAAGAAAGGTAACCACGAGCACAAACGTGATAAAGACATAGCAAAGACAGTTCAGTTTGTGATACGGTTGGTGATATAGGCTTTTTTTTTTTCTCCGTGGGAAGTAAGATCGAGCGTGTTGAACTGCTGCACAAAACGGACTTCAACAACGCCGTATATAGGTATCTACATATGCAATATTCTCATAATGGATGCATGGAAATAAGTCATGGCAAATGATATGAAAGATGTTGAATTGTTTCAAATGTTCATAACAAAACCAAAGTCCTAAATATTTTATTTACGCTCTTCGGTGTTCCTCACATCTCAAAATTATTTTAATTTCAAAAAAAAAAATTAAAGAGTATCTTAGACCACGAGTCAGAGATGCCTTTCCTGTCGTTAGTATTGATGAGAAGCGTCTTTTTCGGATATTATCGAGGGTTTTTTTTCCTTTTAATGTGGCTCACGATAGACACTGAAACTCCATTTCTTCTTATGCAGCTGTTTGTGTAGTGTGCAGTAAATATTTGTATAGTTGCCAACATTTGGCTTCTGTGATCTTTGTGCTAAAACACACACGTACAAGAGATCAGATTAACTTTGCGTGTTGTGTGTGTGCGAAGTTGAGGAGAGTGCATGATGGCTGATGATTGGTCAAAATAGTAGACTGTGAAGATATTTTAACCAATGGGGTGAAGACATTAACTCCGGACACGCAAAGTGTGCTCAAGTTGATGCTGTGTCGCCATTGTGTCCAGATTAAGACACCTGCTTGTAGTAATTTGACATGGTATCATCTTAATGTGATCTCCTCGGAAATACAAAGACACATGTGTATAAAATTTATTTTTTTGTATTACAGTAATGCACCAATGAGGAAAGGTATGTTTTGTTGATGACATTTGAAGAAAAGCGTTCGTGCGGATTGCGAGTGTTACACGAAAGACTAGAAGTAGGAGATTAAAAAAAAAGTGTTCGCAGATTTTCAGGAAGCTCAGTATATCAGGCAAAACAAGACGCCCCAAAAGAATGTGCGTGCATAAGATTTTGATTCGTGTTAAGTTCAGTCAGTTGCACATATATTTGAAACCTTAAACAAACGCGAATTTAAAAAAAATTGCAGTTAAACATTTTCAGACGGCAACAGACATGGACGACCAGTTTCGAGCTTCTCCAGCAAGATGTCATGACGAATTTAATCAAAGATGAGGAAAAAAAAAATACTGCCATGAACTTTCGCTTTTAGAAAAAAGAGTTAAGACAGTGTTGACAGAACTCACTATTACTTAATATATTGGAACAAAACAAAGGGAAGAAAAAAAAAATGCACGGACTCGCGTGAACACATCCCGCACAAACACGCAATGTGTAGTTGTTTGCGCATGCATCTTGCAGAGTAGTCTTGTTACGTGTTAAACAGAGGAGAGGGTGTGGGTGGAGGGCGGGAGGGTGTGGTTGTTGTGTTTACAAGTTCGAGCTATTGAATGTTAGGAAATACTTGAGCCAGCGTGAGTGTGTGAGCCTTATCAAGATTAACGTTGTGAGACGATTATTTCTGTATGGAAATTTCTGCTGCACCTTATTCGATAACAATATAAACAGTTAACAAAGAAGACCCTCCACATTTTGTTTGGAATTTATTTCACAGGGTGTGCTAACTGCAGAGGCCACTTAGCTTTTGTCCCCAGCTTTCGTTTGTTATATTGAGGTCATTTAGTCCGGTTACTTTTTAATGATAGTATCTCAAATACAGGCATTCAGACTTTAAATTTTAATTATAAAGTGTCCCTTAGAGAATTTTGTAATAGTTTTCAAAAGATTATTTTAATTTATTTCAAAACTGTGTGTTTTAAAATTTAAATTATAGCATGCATATTTATTGATGTCATTAAAGATAGCTATCTTGTGATAGTGTACTTCCAGTTTTGGCAGAACTAGCCTGTGTTGCCTGACATCATGCTTGACATGATAGGGAAGCAAGATATGCTTCATTTCATCCTATCCATTCCATTGACATTAAATAAGCTTTCTTAACATGTTAGCACTTTAGAGTCAGATTTTATAATAGCATGGGATAGCCCAGGGGTGCCCAACCTACGGCCTGCCTCATCCAGTCTGCTCATTTTAAGCAGACACAACATATTTTCATTTTTAACATCATGATTCTAGAAAAATCGCCATGTTCTGGCCCGCAGATTTTATATCATGTCCAGTGCGGTCCTCTGGCGAAAAAAGGTTGGGCACCACTGGGATAGCCAGTAAAATTACTGGAGTTTTTGAACCAAGTTATGTACCATGCACTTTGGTAGATCTGCATATTCAGATTCCTCTTAATGTGTTTGGATGTAGTTTATTTAAAATTAAATTCTTTCAATCATTATTTAATAGAACACATCACATTTAGAAAGAAATATTTGTAAATAATTGCATCTTTAAATGTGATATTTTATCATTACCTGTCTGTTCTTTTAAAGCAGGATTTTGAGATGGAAGGGAAAGAAAAGTTTTCATCTGAAAGCAGGAGTGGTGCCAAAAAAGGAGACCAGAAAGACACACCAGAGAGAGACGGGGCAGTAAAGGACTACGAGTCGGAGCTAGTTAACTCAAAAGCTGCTGAGGAGTCGGAAACTCTGAGGGTCCCTTCCATACCAGACATAAACATATCTACAACAATATCAGAAGAGTTAAGCATATCAAAAACTTGTTCAGTATCATCTAACACTGTTACTTCTTATAGCGCTAGTGCTGTTTCGTCTTGTCCTAATTTAGTTGCTACCATCACTACCAACACTGTAACAACCACTACTACAACAGTGTCTTGTAAAACACCCAAATCTTCAGTTGGTAAATTTGTGTGCGAGTCAAGAACCCCTGGTCTCAAAGATGACACTCCTTCATCCAACACTTTTATGTCTGCTCACAGACAAGAGATTGCAGCAGGAGGTTCCCAGGTGATCTTATCTTCAGATTTGAAAACAGAGATTGCAGGTAAATTACAACTGCAAATTTTAGTTCACAGTGTTAGGAGATATAAAAGTGAAAGATTCTAAATGAGGAGTTGTATTTTATAAAATCATTCTTTTGATCTCTCTCACATTGTGTTTGTGTATGTAAAGGTTCGTCCTAGATACTCACTGCCCAAGCCTACTTGGTTATACTTGTGCAGTAGTTCCCTAGAAACTTACCCAGGTTTTCATCTAGCTTCATTCTTGGGGTTGTTTGCTCTAGCTGCAAAGGTCGTCTGAGAGCATTTTGTAGGGGCAGATCTGATCTTTACTAATTGCTTCCTGATCATATGGCCAACAACACTGTTTTAAAGGAAACTGTTTTCCTTACATTCAGTTTTAAAATTTACAATAATAAACTTTGCTGTTAAGGATATGATTATATACATACACTATATGTATTTTTCTGTTTCTGTCTTTTTATTTTAGTGAAAGTTGATATATTTAATAAGACTGCTTTTATAACAGTAGATAATATCTAATGGACATGTTTGGTAATATTATCAAGTCTTCTCATTTTTTCCTCCCCTTTGTGAAGATGACAGCTCCAACAAACTGCTACAGGCTGTTCGGTCAAAGAATTTGCCATACCCACTGCCTACACCATCATACAGCCAGGCTGTGCAAGCGGCACGAGCATCAGGCAATGTCTTGTCTGAGAGAGCAACAATAATTCGAGAAACTGTCAAATTTTTTCTTGCCTACAAATATTGGTGGACCAGTGATGATTATGATCATATTGCTGAATTGGTTGTCAATGAATTTCCTGAACTACAAGACCCATTTACCTGGCCATCTCAACCTTGTTATGTAAGTTGCATATTTTTGTTTTTGTTTTTGCAGTGACTTTTGATTATGGTCACATGGACTAGTTTCTTTGTTCTTGGTTTACTTCAGTTAAGATAAGATAAGATAATACTTTATTAATCCCTAGAGGGCAATTCAGTTGCAGCTCGATTATATATATCAACCCACAGGCAGTCGTGTTGCAGTCAATCATACCAGCTCGATTAAAGTCATACATGATCGCATGCACATCACATTCATAATCCATTCAAAAGTCTGACGGCTGAAGCAACAAAAGACAGCCGCAGTCGGTTTGTCCTGCATGCAGGCATACTATATCGGCGACCTGATGGGAGCTGGACAAGTTCACCCGACAGAGCATGCCTGTCATCACGAAGGATGGCAGACACTTTCAGTAGAGTCCTCCTGTTATACAGATCCTGAAGAGAACTCTGGGTGGATCCAACGACTTTGGAGCAGGTGGATACCACACGATGTAGGCTGCTCTTGTCCTTCACCGATAAACTATTATAGAAACAGATGAACGAGAAGGACAGCACGCTCTCTATATGTGATCTGTAGAAAAGCTGAAGAAATTGGGGGGAGACAGAGAAAGACCTCAGCTTCCGGAGAAGGAAGAGGCGTTGTTGAGCCTTCTTCACAGTTGCTGTGTGTTTTTGAAAATTTTTTTTTAAGAATATGGGATCTTTGTGACAGATTCAAAAAGGTATGTTTCTGTCTTTACAGAGAGTGGTTTTTTGTAGAACATTTAATTAGTCATGATTAAAGGTTGGTAAAACATGGTATAGGATGGTTATGGCATAAAGAGCTCTTGTCAATAGTAAATGACTCATTTCACTGTCTCAAACTAAGCATTCCTTTCTGGCACAACACACATTTTAACATGTACACACAACTATTCCCCACTCATATCATAAAACACATAGCAAACACAATAGTCAGGTTGGTGAAACAAGTATATTTTAAAATTCTGCTTGTGATTCTGGCATGTTTCTTAAACAGGCTGGGAGTGTATTTCACATTATTGAGCCTGCATAATAAAATTTTCTATGGCTGAAACCATTCAGATTCATTTTAGAGATGCCCCTTGCTCAATGAACATAGTCTGAAAATGAGTAATACAGCAAATAAAGATGTAGTCACTTTAGCAAGGGTAAGATGCTGAATTTTAGCCTTTGTATGAAATGTATTTGCCCCTGGCATCGCCGACACTTAGTCACAACCCTACAGTCACTCACTTGGCTAGAGGTGGATGATGGCCAATCGAATCACTAGTGAGTGAAGACCATAATGAACACAAGATGAATGGTGCAAAAAATAAAAGCAAATGTATTAACACAACAGAGGGAAAGAAAGGGAGAAAAAATATGTCCTACACAGGTAAGAAAAAGATGTATACACTGGCATACACAAAAGACACACACATGTGTGCACACACACACTGTGATATAAAACTATAGGGAAACAAACACGCACAAAAAATTCCTCTAATGAAGCCTTCAATCAGGGAAGATGATAAGACAGGAAGAATTGTTACTCCGTCTTTTTCTCCTTGCTTCCAATTTGCACTCTGCAATGTGACATCCAAGCATTGTCTGTCCTTATCACAAGTGGACCCTTTTTCCAGTCTGCACCACTGATCAACACACAGTTCCTCAGGAGATCAAAAATATTAACAGTGGGCAGGATTAAATTTCCGTCAAGTCTGCCCCCAGTTAAGTTCTCTTACAATGGCACTATCCATGATTTGACATACAAAATCCCATTGAAACTGTTAATCATAAATGTTTATAAAAGTTTATAATAAATGTGCACCACACATGCAGTAATGTAGAGATAAAACTCTTACTGATAATCATATAAACATTGCCAGCACACTCAAGGAATTATGGTGGATGAAGGAAGCATAGTGTGCAGCTTGTTCAGCTGACATACAATAGTATTGACTGCAGTTTGCTTCTCTGGCATGCAATGTCATGATGTCATGGAAATAAAATCTTATATTTAAAAAAAAAATCACGAAATATTTTTGAAAATTCCCAGCACAGGCAAAACAAATTGACAAACAAGGGGACAAGCAGGCACTTGCTGATTACAGATGTTCCAGACTTTATGATACAGAAAAACTTGCACACTTACTCAAACGGTTTAGTGATGGGTCTGTTGGTTGGATGCTTGTCAAACAGCAACACCAGGTTCTTGCACCGCCTTACATGTCTACAGCTTGGAGATGACTGATCAAGGCATGCTAAATTTTGGGGTTTGCAACAATATCTTGTGCAGGAACTGGAAGTGATAGCTAGTGCCCACACTAACAGACACTTCACACCAAAAACATGCCCTATCCCTCGCAAACCAGATAAAAATGTTTTTGGAAAATGACATTAAGTATGCTCTGTTATGCATATTTCCTTATATGCAAGTGTCTACTGAAAAGTGTCTGGACTAAACTGTGTTGGAAACTAATGAAAAAGGCAAGAAAAATGTCTGACACATGACACTAGTGTAAATCAGGCTGCACTGTTTGACACTCTTTGTGAGTTAAATTTATCATGAGGATCATACAGGACAGACTTCCAGTAGTCAAGGTGAGTCATAGGTGTGGCACAGGCACATCCTGACAGATATGGATACATCTGATTTTCAAGAAATAGTAAAAAAGAAAAATTTTCTTATTCTTTCCTGCAAAGAGTATAACCATTGGCGACGTCAAGATGTTTTACTTATTTCTGAAAAGAACCAGAGCTGTCCCCTGTGATTAATAAAACACTTCTGTTCAGACCAAGTCAACCTGGTAGCATCAGTTCAGTTTTGTCATTGAGCATCAGCTTTTTACTGCTCATTCTGCAGTGAATATCTGCAATGCAAGACTGGATGTGTGACTGAGTAAATGGAAACTGATTAGAAATGTTACATAGAGCCAGTTATCATCAATATATTAGTGACAAGCACAGCATCACAGCAATAATCTCTGAATGTAGAAGCTGAAGAGAATAGAATCCAGAAGAGAGCCACGAGGCCTTGTTGCTGATACTGAGCTGTCCGCAGCAACAGACCTCTTGCAATCCTGAAGATAGGAAATGACCAGTTAATAATAGTACCTATCTGCCATATGACTGCCAGTCTCTGAAGCTGTGTGAAGTGATTTGGTGTGTCAAATGTGGGGCTAAGGTCCAAGAGTGAGATCAAGCGAACCAAACTTTTACCTGCATTAGTAAGGAAATTGTCAGGACATGCAGCAGTGCAGTCTCCATATAGTGATCCTTCTCAGACAGAAAAACTTTGTTAGATATATTTAGTGATGTATCTGCAGCATTCACAAAACCTTTTCTGAAATCTTAGAAACAGATCTATAATTTTGGAGCATTACATTCAGAAATAGATTTCTTCTGAAGAAACTTAACCAATTCTTGCTTTGAATGACAAGGAATTATGTTTTTAGAGAGAGGAATTCAGATTATGGATGATCAGATTCAGAGGGGTGAGATCAACAGTTCATTTTACTATCATTTTTTTTTCAAAGACAGTTTATTCCAAATAATTCTTCCATTCAAATAAATCTCGTACAGCCATCAGAGATGTGTGTTGCTTAGCATTTATTTTCATAGAAAGAACAGGCAGTAATTTTGAGATATGTGGATTTTGATTTACACAAGCAATTTATGAAACATTGTATTGTTTTTTATTTATTGCATAATAACAAAAACGATTTAAAAGTATTGAAATTTTAAATAAAAATGTGACCAGATGAGAATTGTGCTTAAAATAAAGAGCATCAAAAGTAAAAAATTAAAAAAGTTAATAAAATCAGTTTCTCCAAAATTATGATGTGCAGTTAACTTGCAGGCATGGCATTTGACATCTTTATTACATTAAATTACTAGGCAATATGACAGATACTTTCTATGTGTCATGTGCAGAGTAAGGTAAGGCTGGACCTTTCCATGTGTGCTCGAAACATTCGTCGGATAGCCAAAAACCATGAAAAAAGGAGAGGAAGTCCAAAGCTTCAGAGTCCTGGCTGCCATCAGGTGGTGGAAGAAAATAATAAGCGAGTGACAAATGCTGGAAAAATTTCCCAGAGTAAAATTGAAATGCCGGAATCCACAAAGAAGATGGGCAATCGAGCTGGGAAAAGTACAGCAGGTCAACTGCTGCCACACACAGCACATACAGCGCAAGCTAAATCTGATGGCCAGTTACTGGATCACAACCAGGTATATTGTGTGTGTTCAGAATACTACTGCAGTGCTTTATATACAATACTTTGGAACACTTGCTTGTTTTAGAAGTTTATGTCTTTATTTGTGTGTGTGTGTATGAATTAAAAGCATGCTTAGTGAATTTTTATTGAGTATTTTAAATTGAACATTCCAGTAACTGCTTGCCTTGACATTTCTAATAGCCACCTGAAATAACCATGCATGTGTATGTGTGTGTGTTACAGGTTGCAAGTTTGCCCTATTTGTTGACCTCTGCAGCCAGCCCAGCACCTACTGTTCTTCCACCTGTAGCCCACTTCTTAGGACACAGTCAAGGTCTCGGTGGCATTGTCTTCCCTTCTCTTGCAACACCCAGTGCTGCAGTAACAGCTTCATCAACTACCTCACCCTCAGGTGTCCAAGCACATATGCAGATCACAGGAGTTGCCAACAAAGAACCAACAATGGGCATAGGTCTTTCAGGCCCCAAGTCGACAGGATCCCAGTTTGAAAAGCAAGGTCGCCGAGATGATGATTCTGCCTCTGTACCTTCAGCTTGGGAGCCTGACGTGCAGCTCCCCGACCCACTTCCTGTTCCGCCCTATTCTGATAAGGTAATAAAAGCTCAGAAAATGGGTATTGTCAAGTATGAGCGGCCACTCATCATCCGCGAGACAGTTCTTTTCTTTCTCTCCTTGAAGTACTGGTGGAGCAGTGTTGACTACGACCGTATTTCAGACTTGGTGGTTGAGTACTTCCCAGACTTGAAAGACCCAGGTTTAAGTCCCAATGTGCCACCAAATGTGAGTTCTCTCAGAATCGGGCTGATGTTTTAGTAGTGTTGTTGCTTCATCTGGCATGAAGTTGTTCTATGATGTGAGCTGTGGTATTCTTGTGAACTGAAAACCTGATAGAGGATTCAGAGTCCCATCATGTCATATTGTGCATTAAATGCCTTTTTTCCTGTGGATCCTGCATAATTATTTTTCATATCTTTGTCATCCTGTTGCTTTCAAGTGTTGTTTCTGGACTGCTGTGATAAATCATTTTGACTAAAATAGCTGTACTCCAGCATCTCTGCTTGTAAAGTAATAAGGGGAGGTGGGAGACTGACCTTGTTCTCTTTATCTGAGGGCTTTTTAACTTTGTTTTCTTATTTCTATTTTGAGGGCTAAGAAAAACTAAGGCTGCAGTGTTCCTTTGCTAAGGCATTGCAGTTAACTGTAATTGAACAGCGATTAATTCAGAACTAATATAGATTCTTCTGAGCTCAAAGACATTATTTCTTTGCAGGTGCTCTTTAATTTTATTTAATTGTTGGAGCAATGATTGAATATATAGGTTGGACATTAGGGGGTACCTTTGTAATAATATATAAGTCATTTGTATCAATTAAAAGTTTCATGTCTTTGGTTGCAAATCATGTACTGGCATTGGGAACCATGATTACTAAAATGATCATTTTAATGATGGTTCCATGTTACTTCAAGGGTAGACAGACATAATTGTTGCTACTCTACATGATCAGCTTGTAACCTGTGTTGCAAGTGGATCGTCTTGTGCATGTCACAGATGACATTTCTAGACAGTTGCTTAGCTGGCTGAGAATGCTATAATGAATGTGTAGCTTAGTGATGTGCTTTTGTACTTTCTTGGTTACTGCTACATAGCAGGTTGAAGCTGTTAATTTATAATTAATAAATAAAAAATATTAGCTGAAGCAGGATAATGAGGCATGGAGAAGGAAAGAATTATCTCAAGTGATAATTACTTCAAATTAATGGGGGATCCAAATCATGCATACTTAGAGTCTTCTGCAGGTAGGAGATTTGAGGTACTGGTTCTTGTGGTGTATTAATCTGAGAACACTTGTTAATGCTGTGAACTATTGTTGAGAAATGACGGCTTTATGCTGCATGCTGTCACTCTGAAGGTAATGGTTAGTGCTGTGTTAGCGTTGGTTAGTGTTGTGCGCAGGTATGATGGGATGAAGTCTTTTGTTGAAGACTGTAGATAGTCACACTTTGCTGCATTACAAGTGCCTCCATCAACACCCTGAACACAACATTCTCTCTGAAAGACAGTGTGGACTTCATGCTGGATACAACTTCAGGAAAAGTGCCAGGAATAGTACCAGTACCTCTACAGGAACTTCATTGTTGACTTGACCTAGGCCTGGTCAGTAGGGGTGGTCTCTGGAAGTTACCAGTCATAGGCAGCATAGCAGAAGCATAATATGTGAGGCTGAGCAGTCACTCTCAATAGCACCCTGCCATCACATGTGTTCCATATGAAAGAACTTCTGGGCCTCAATTGGGGTCATTAGTCACCTTAGGATCCATTACCCTAGAAACTAATTTCTCAAAAGGTAGCAATTATTGTTGATTTCCAGTGGACAATCATATATAGATAGAAGTGAGTGAGGTTTTTTTTGTTGACATCTCTTATTCATGAACATTGGCAATATACCTGTGGATAAAATGTCCCTAAAGTGGGTAGGGAACGAGCTAGTGAAGTTAACTTGATAGGCAAACTAACTACTGATTCATGAACCACAGAGTAGGTGAAGTTACTTGACTAACTGGCATCGCAGGGATTCTGGAAAAAGGGTGCTATTGCATTTGTGTTATTAAGTCATTGTCATGTATTTAGTATTTAATCATGCATTATAGTGAGGTGGGAAACTTACACCTGAAGAAATGTTTTAAAAAAATGAAAAGGCAAACAAGAAGCTGTATAAAGTCATATGGCTTGTCTGGCCTTAAGGTATTGCATAGTTATTTAGCTTTTAACTTTTACTAGTGATTTAGATTTTTAGTTAAATTTTTTTTATTTGTTTTGCATGCTGTAGTGTTTGATTGTGCAAGTCATTTTTTTAAACTGTGAAGTATTACTTACATCATGTTTCCTACCCACCTAGTTGTATTCCAGCGTGTGGTACATTGACTTCTTTATTTTTATTCCTGATGCTTTGTGTCAACAGGCTTCTTTTAGTGAAATCAGTTCAATCATAATTTTTTCATTAGGTGAAATCTCAGGCTTTTAGGGCAGTTTTAATTTTTGCACATTTTGTTGTTGCTTCTTTGATAATTTACAAAGCTTGACATAGTGCACAATGACTTTTGAGATTGCGCTTATTCCTAGTATTTTAACTTTGTTAAGAAAGCGTTATAGATTTTTTTCATCTATAAAGACAAAGTAACTATAAGATGTATTTAATGAGAGATAGTTCATCTTTTTTTTTCTAGCTGACCTTAAAAAGATTTTGAATTTTAATCAGTTATTACAGGCAGCATATGTAAAGTAATAGGCACTTCCGTGTGAAAAGGAAATTGCACTTTTCTGCTTTCTAGCTTTATTGTTTTCAAAACATGAATCAGCCTATTTTATTTAGACATTAATTTCTTTTTCCTTAACAGCGCCGTGTGCGTGCAGACCTTTCTCAGACAGCACGAAACATTCGCCGCCGAGAGGGAATGCTACGTAGGAGAGATAGCAAATCTCCAGAAGACCGATTTGCAGCAGTTGGCACTGTAACAATGTCATCATTAAGTGGACAGCAGCCGTCTACAGATTTTTGCAATGAGCTTTTGACTGCTGCTAGCATTATTGAGAGTCGTCATGCTGCCCTGTTGCACAAAGAACTGCCAGAGCTGAACGAATCACAAATGGAAAACCAGAGAGATACTGCTGCTGAGGACCCCAGAGGTCATGGTGCAAACTGTTCAAAAGGAGGCCAGCTACAAGCACTAAGTGATGGGATGTTAGACAGTTTAGCCCGGATTCAGCACGATGAAATCAGGAGAGATGAACAGACAAAAGAACTCCCAGCACCTTTTTCAACCTCAGGGACAGGATTAAAATTATCTCATGCATTGTTGTCTGAGACAGCTGGATCAAGTGAGTTGGAAGCAGTGCACGAAAAAGTACTTAGGGATGTTAATAAACGTGTTGTTAAAAGAAGAAAGCTGTCAGAAGTCCAGGCACACCCAAATCAGAATGTGGCAGTCTCTCCTGCTGGTTCTTTAGATGTTGTGATTAAACATGAGGTGGATGATATGGATAGAAGTAGATATGAGGATTTAGGTGATGACCATTCCTTGGTTACACAGTCATCCCAGGCTTTGCAGAACATATCTGCTCAGATGTCTCAGGCTTTGTCAGTGCAGTCAATGAAAGCGCTATCAGCACAGATCTCTCACACACTCACTGCACAAGCTTTGTCTGCTGCTTGTATTTCGGACCATTTGATGTCTGCACAGCTGTCATCTCATCCTTCCCTTATTCAACATACATCTCCACCAGCAGCGCATCAGAATACCCCAGCCACATCCAGTGCAGCTGTTAATTCTCTGTCGCTTCAACAGCTATCACCAGCTCACATTTATAGTTTGGCAGCTGGAGGAGGAGTGGGCACCAAAGATGAACTTAGCGAAGCCGCACATGCTGACCGTATGTCAGCCATGGCAATGTGGCGATCAACATGTCTCCCGGACCCCTTGCCTACTCCTCCTTTTTCATTGAATGTTCTTCGTGCCAGGGACTCTGGCAACACAGCTTCTGCTCGTCCTCGTATCATCCGTGAAACTACACAGTTCTTTCTAGCCATGAAGATGTGGTGGACCACTCAAGATTATGAGCGCATTGCAGAACTGGTCTTGCGGCATTTTCCTGCCTTACAGAGTGTTGTAAGTTTTCACCTTTTAAACAAAACTTTCCTTGTATCTGTGATTTTTATTAGCGTAGATCACATGCTCCATTTACATGGATTGCCAAGTCAGGCAGCAGGAATGGAATTGCTTGCTGTTTACCATGGCAGCCATACAAATATTTAAATAAAAAGTTGTTACCCTTTTGCTTCCTTCCAAAAAGAAGGAAAACAAAAAATCAGTCTAGGTGCTATTGCTTCAGGTTGTGTGCTGAAAAAAGAAAGTGTAGTACAGTGCCCATATTTTTGAACTACTTTGTGGTGATAATCAAAACAGTCTTTTTATTTCATAACTGGAGTCAGTACCATTAATCCTTTAGTGAGGCAGGCATATTTATATGATGGTAATGTTAAAATAAAGTTACATGCTTATACAGTATCAGGGCGGGGGGAGTGCTTGAGCATTGCTTATTGATGTATGACAAGTAAATATTGAAAAAAATATGCAATATTTTTGTGAGCTTTTATTTGTATGCAATATCATATGTTCTTGCTTATTTTCATAAATTGTACCATACTATTCAAGGACAGTGTATGGTAATTGTTTAGAGTGAAGCTATGAAGCTCTGCATTTTCTAACCATTTTTTCTTGTTCTCTGTTTAAAAAGCAAAATATCAAGAAAGATCTTGGGACATGTGCACGCAATATGAGACGGCGCTTACCAATTTCCCGTCATAAACCCTCAGCATACACAAAGCAGTGGTGCAGCCTTCAGTCAACAGCAGAGAGCCATGGAAAGGACGCAGACAGCGATGACCAAGCAAAGGGGTCAGGACTAACACTGGGAGAGCTGGCAACCATGGCGAGTCTGCGAGAAGCTGTAGGACAACAAGGACATGAAAAAGGAATGCTTGGAACTGCTGGACTAGCTGTTCTTACTGAAGAACAGCGCCAGGCTTTGCTGGCCCACTCCATGTATGAACAAAGCACTCTCGCTTGGAATGCTTTATACCAGCAGTTTTCCCTGCCTTCAGAAACTTTGTCCAGTGGATCTCACCTACATGGAACAAAGCGAAGTTTAAGTGATACATGTGCATCAAGAGTTGTAGAATCTGATGAAAATGATGATGGATGCACTGCTTTGAAGCGGGCGTCATTATCTCATCCACTGTCCAAGCAAGTACTTGCGATGGAAGAAAGAGAAAAGGTGCCTGTTGATGGCATGTCGGAAGGAATTCGACCTGATGTGAAAATGGAGCCTGTAGCTGTGGGAAATCGAAGACGAAGTACCTCTGATGCAGTTGTAGGAAACAAAACACATTCATTGTTCCGACTTCACAGTAGTCAGTTGCCATCAGTTCAGAGTGAAAGAAATGTATCAGTAAATACACCGTCAACACCATCTTCTCCAAGGCCTTTAATTCACGCACACCAGAATCCTGTACGAGCTCATTCTCAATTATCACAAGTGAGACCTGAATTGAGTAACATTGAGGAAGCACCAATTAATTTGACCTGTGGTAGTGACACATCCAAGCAACAAAATTTAGACCTTGAAAGGGAAGATGTAAAAGCTGATTTCAAGCTGGCAAAGCACAAAAACAGGACTAGCAGCATGGACACATTCAGTGCGCGTGAGCAAGTCTGGTTCCCACATGGATCTCCTTGGAAGAAAAGTGGTCAGAACATATTCAAAGCTCTTCCAAGCCCTCTGCCAGTTCCAAAGTACTCACAGAAGCTGCTGAAGGCAAAAGACGAAGGCTTAGCATACCGACATCGTTCTGAGATTATCCGGGAGACTGCACGCTTTTTCTTAGGTTTTAAATACTGGTGGTCAAGTGCGGACTACAGCCGCATATCTGAATTGGTCGTCTCTCAGTTTCCAGACTTAAAGGACCCAGTCATCCACCCTGGCCAACCATTATATGTAAGAATATTTATTATTATTTATTATTTTTGTTCCTTCAGTGTTCAGACTTCTTTTCACTGTCGAGAGATTAAAAGTATAGTTTAAGAATGAATCTAAAACAAGACAGGCCATTATAGAAGAAAGGTGGGTATGTCTAAAAAATGCAAAAACTATTTCACTGTGATGTGAGAAGACATACATGGCTTTTTTTCTGACCAAGTGTGTTATGCAAGTATAGTTTTACAAAAAAAAAAAAAAAAAGAGTTCTTTAAAGCATCATCTCTACACACAAGCATATGACGAAAGAAAGAGAGCAAGATTGGCATGCACAGGTCATCAAAGGACAGCCAAATTATCCCATAGATTATATGGTTGAATTGACCATAGTGGTCAGATAACTGTTGTTTGTATTTGTGGTCAAATCAACAATGGATTGTGGTCAAATTGATACATGCCATGGTCAGATTGGCAAATGGTTGAATTGTCCAGCCTTGTTGGCCATGGCTATCAACTTTGGTCATAAGGTGTCTTTTGATGACAGCCCATTAACGCAAAAGCATTCAGTATTATGCATTAGAGTTCTCAGGTTGAAGGCTTAATAGCATCGTTTACCTTGTATTTTCTGCATTATTTAAAGTGGACCTGAAGGGAGGCTTTTTTTCCTGCAGTTCTGTTTTTACATTCATGCAGCTGAAAGTAAAACAGTTTATTTAGTGGACAATTTTAATTCGTTTAATCTATATTAGTTTATCCTTTGTTCATAAATGTATTGATAAATGCTCCACTCTTCTGCTTGCTTTAGCGACGTGTCCAGAGGGATCTGTCCATGTGTGCCAGAAACCTTCGCAGAAAAAATACAAGGCGTCAGAAACTGACACTATCAGAGAGTTCACGATCTCCACGTAAAACGAAGGGGATTAAAGCTGAAAAGGACTGGGAGATGGAGGCAGATGTTTTAGATGCAGGTGGTTCAGCCCAAACATTGAGGAGTGATAGCACACAGGGGGCTAAAGAGTCTAAAAATACAGCTGCATACAGCATCCAAGAATATAAAATGCCGTCGACAAACAAAGTGAAAAGGGAGAGAAGTGACAGCAGCAGAGATGTTACACCTGTTAGTCATAGCGTGGCAAGCACAGGCTTGTCAGGTAGCATTTCAGCTAGAAATAGTGTTAAAACCACGGCATTTACAACCATGCCTACAAATACCTCATCTTCCACAGTCACTTTCGCATCAAGCCAGCCTTCTCATTTTTCTTCTGCAACAGCCACAACAGTATCATATGACTTGGCCTTAGGCAATGACTATCAAAATACTTGCACAAACGGTCATTCTGCCTCCAAGCCTGGACAGTCATTCCAAAATTCCCTAAGCGCTCCTCGTTCTGAGACTGGGAAACAGAAAAAAACAAGCTCATCTGTGTCCTCACCAGCAGTTACAAGCCAGCGCCACACCTTGTGTGTTGATGAGAGCCTGCGCAAATCCATACTACAGACTGTGAGCTCCGCACGCTATAGAATCCCAGGCAGTCATCACCCACAGGATCTCCAGTGGGGGCACAGTGGTGCTTCTCACTCACAGGCTGGATTCTCTCGCTCGCCAGAAAATGAAGTCAAGCCAGTGGCTAATGCTACGACTACTTTGAGTGAAACACCACCATATCCTGATCCCAGAGATTTAGGTGTGCTTCTTTGTGTGTGTGAGAGAGTGTATGCATGCATCTGTATGTACATCTTTGATTTTGAACTGTAAGCAGTTGTCTTACCATTTGAAGCTTGTTATTAAATATTTTTACTCTATTAGATATTATTAACATTTTAGTGAAAAACTGTTCCAAAGGAAAAATTTTATCCCTGATTTTTGTATGTGCATGTCTAAAAAGAAGGAAGGAATGGTTTGACCTGAGGGAGTAGGTGAGGGTTTTCGCGGCCAGATTGAAGCAATTAACAAAGCATGACAACTAAGGTGAAAGAATGATTACTAGAGTAGCTGGCACTGCTCCTCGCCTCCCTCCTCCAGCTTGAACCATTTCTTTCAGCCTTTAACCCTTTAGTTGGTAACATGCATGAGAGTCTTTAGGCTTTAATTTTTAGCTATGACTATTTGTAAATATTACCCAGAAAAACACGTCACGTAATACTGCATGAGTTTCATGTGGATGTTAAATAACAATCATTTGGCATCATATTGCAGGCAGTAGTGTTTCAAACAAAGTTTACATAGACCCAGACCATGGTTCTGAGCTTCAAGCACAGCTGAATAAACTTTGGCAAGATGGCAAGTTCTTTGACGCTTCTTTAGAAGTGGATGGGTGCAGGTTACCGGTGAGTTCCAATGCTGTTTGCATCTCTGTTTCCTATATGTTAATATGTAATAATCCAATATAAATTTTTTTTTCGTGCTAGTATTAAATGTGATTTTCCTGATGTGTGCAATCAGAAACAAACAGAACGTTTAAATTAAAATCAATAAAAACATTCATGAATTCATGGACAAATATTGTCCCTTTCAAATAATATTTTACAGAAATACTTCATTTAAAATGTAGATTTTGGTTAATTTTTGTGGGTTTTGATAATGAAAGGCTCAACGTGAGTTTGTCACAGTTTTTAAACTTACAATACTGTTTAGGTGCACAAGCTGATTTTGTTGGCTGCCAGTCCATATCTGCAAAGCACTTTCCGTCATGCCAATCCAACTTCTCAGCTAGAGGTCAATTTGCCTCGAGCCACAGGTGTTAGTGCAGCAAAGGACTTCCTGAAATATGTTTATCAGGGAGTGCTGCATGTGGGTTGCGACACTGTGCACGCTCTGCGCCGCATAGCCACCATGCTTCAAATGGACAAGCTCCTGGCTTACTGTGATGACTACCTCTCTCTGCTTGCCAGCAGCATTAGTCACAGTACTTGTCCTAGCACACTACCACATGCTGCAGCACAGGTGGCTATTTCTCAGTGATTGTTAAACTAAACTGATGATCTTACTGCTAGAATTTGGCTATTTTTCATTTATTGTTTTTGAGACCAGTATCCATTATTATGTTTGTTTTTCTTTTTAGTAAAGCGTTTTGAGACCACCTTCAGTGGTGGGGAAAAGCCTTATATAAATAAACTTATTATTATTAGGTGAGCTCAGTTTGGAACAGATACTGTAGCAGTCAGGGCCTAGTTTACTCTATAGGCATGTATAAAGGTACTAAAGCAGTCGGGGCACAGTTTGCTCTGTAAGCTTATGTAAAGATTGTAGCAGTGTCACAGACACTGGCATACAAGTAGACACCTGGACATTTGTGCGTTCATTTGCTTCACAAAAGCAAGACAACTAACTGGCTCTTTGCACGCATGTATGCATTTAATTATTTTAAATTTATACTACAGTAACTAAAATACACGATAAATGTAGAAAATGATTTATCAGTATGCATACATCAGTCAGTCCTTACTACTACTTAATATCTCTAATTGTAAACACAGCCCTAAAGGAAAGTACGTTTTCTCCGGTTGATTGTTAACAAATAATAATAAAGTTTATAGTCAGGCACGATGTCACTTTTTACTGTTCATACTTAATAATGTTCTTTTACACTGTTAATTATAGTCACTGGAGCCTGATGTTGCACAAAAAATGTATATATTCTTCAAATTATCTTTAAAAAAATCACTGAACCCTCCAATAGGAGATAGATGTTGAAACCCATTGGTGCTGCCTCTTGGGGACAAGCGACCCAACTTTCTTGTCTTACTACTCTTTAGCAAGTTGTCACCTTTGATGTTATTGGCTTCTAGCTGGTTACTAGAGCCAAACACTCCAAATCATATTCTCTACTCCAAATATACTCCATGGCATCTGCCAGGCCCTTCGCTCCATGGGATTAGCCAGGCCCAAACACAATTTATGTCCCATCTCCCAGCCCTGTAGACTGTACCTATTGACAGTTACAACAAAAACAAATGACTAATACATATCTATATCTTTAAAAGAATATAGGAAAAAGTCAACATAAAAAAAAAATCCGAGATACACAAAAAATGAACACTGCACCTTTCTAGGAAGATGCAGCCTCCACTCCCCTACAGTGTCCCTCCACTTGCCATGTCTCCTTGAGAAGTGAAGCGCTAGCCAGTGACAGTTAATTATATTGTCTCCCCCTTTTCGCTTCCATTATCTAAAGAAATCCTATTACTCATTCAACAGGTGTGGCTCAGCCACCCATGCTGTGCTAGCTGTTTAACCTCATGTCACCCCTCTGAGACAGTCAGGGTATTTGGTATATAGGCATGTAAAAGTAGTACAGCAGTCAGGGCATAGTTTGCTCTATAGGCTTATATAAAAAGGCTATATAAAAACATGACAGCAGGAATGACAATGTTAAAAAAGCGTGCCTTTTACTTTTCTTAAGAGTTAAAGTTTATACTGTTGAGACATTTTGAAAGAATTTTCACTTTAGAGAGTTTCAAAACCTTTAGTCATACACAAGATAGGATAGATTACAAATTTAATGCAAAAATTGTTCAAGAGTGAAAGCTGGATGATCAACTCTGTTTAAAATACTGCAAATTTTTTTTATAACCAGGTATCCAAAGTGTCTGTTAACCTGCGTGATGTTGGTCATCATAACAATCTCCTTACCCCAAGCCAGAGTAGTGGTGACCTGTCAACACAAGCAGTGGAAGCCAACAGTCCTATGTCTATTTTAGGCAGCACCAGAAGCCAGCTGGCACAAGTGGCTTTACCAGGCATGGAACATTCGCTATCTGTCTCAGCCACAGCTGTACATCATGATTATCGCTCTCATGGGTGCAACGGAGAACTGAAGAATGGAAATGAACAACACAGGCATGTTGTTCTGGAGAGGCGGGGAATGGCACCACTAGTCATGCCTCCTAAAAAAAGTGTAAAGCAACCTAATGATGTTGTGGTAGGTGTGACATATACTGGGAGTGAACTGAGAAAACTGGCAGAGGAACTTGACCAGGCTGGAAGTGAACAGAAGACGGGTAGTTATGGTCACTTTCACTTGACAAACATTTCACCTGACATATCGGAGAGCCAGGATCAGATAGAGCAGGCATTGCCTTTACATCTGCATGGTCAAGAAAAACAGGCAGCTAGTCGTGGCCACATCTCCTCCGTTATCCAGCGAGGCCCGAACATGACCAGTGCTTCACACACTGTTGGTCATGCTGGAACCAGCGGCATCCTGGTGGGTCAGGATGGAGTGGTGCAGTTTTTGTCAGATGGCAGTCCATCTCAGCACATGGATGATGCAGACAGGGTAGGAACTGTTTTAGCGCAGCCACAGGTTGAGGATGTGATGGCCATGTTGCCACATGGTCAGACTGAGGTGGTCATAGGGAGAGCATCACATGTCCAGTACACGAACAGCAGTGTGGATGAGGAAGTTTTGTCCTCTGCATCTTTGCAGCACTTGACAGAAGATGGAGGCGATGTGGTGGAAGTTGTTGTTGGTCCTGGTGATCTGCTGCAGGATGTGGAAGTTGCTGCCTGTGAGACCGTGGAGTGTAGCCTTCTACCTCAGACCTACTGCTCTAGTCCCACTGCATCGCATTCACACTCTCCAAGTCTTGACAAAGACCCTGCTCACTCCCTGCCAGAGCTGACATCACACTGGCCCCCTGCCTCTTACCAAAATAGCCCTCACTTTGACATGAAGCGAGCAGCAGACCAGTGGGAGGTTCTTCCTGCTTCTGCTCATTCCATAGCTGTCACCAAGCATGTTGTGATGGCAGATGACAGTCCTGATGCAGACAGCACCCATCAGATGGAGCAAGTTGATTGGCAGGAAGATCACACCAGCCAGTATCGGCAGCACTGCATGCCCTCTGCCTCAGTGTATGTAGCACAGTCACACTCTGACGTTGCTGCACAGATGATGTTATCTTCACATCATTGCACAGTTAATGAAAGTCACCCACATTTAGGTGATAATCCAGATGGCAGTCTCTTGCCTCAGACATATCGCTCCAGTCCAGAACAGGTATCATCAGAAAACAGTCAGTGAAATTGTTATATATTATTAAGTGTCTCACATGGAGGCACTTATTTTTACTTTGAGGAAAAAGAAGAATACAGTTTGTCTTCCGTCAGCAATGCTTCAACACTGATAGAAAGACTGAAAAGTGCATAAAACAAATGAACTGTGACTTGTAATAAATGAGTGTAATAAGTAAATTGCCATTCCATGTAGGCTGGAGATCTCTCTAAGGATTCTGTCGTGTAACTGTTCAGTCTGGCTTCTTGGTGAACACTGTTAATACAAATATAAAGAAAAGAGACTGTACAGAATGAACTATGGTCTGGAGGAACTGGAGCCTGCAGTCTGTAAGTGTGCCATTATGCAGCCAGCTCTGTGTACCTGCCCAGCGAGTCCCTTGTGTGCAGCTGCTTGACTGAGTCTGTATCTGTTAACAAGACATTTCCCTTCTGGGACCAGTAGTTAGCTTGGAGTCTGTTGTACCTGACCAGACCTTAGTTGCCAAATTCCTGCCTATGCCAGTTCTTTTTGTGTGCAACTTGTTTTTGCTTTTATTGAGTTGTTTTTAGCCTCTTTTTTGCTGCTGAGTAGCCCATATCAGGTCTGAATGTGGCAAAGAACTTTGTAAAGCCATCCATATATGCTGTGTGGTTTCATTGCTATTTTGGCACTTTGCCATTTCTAGGATACTTCTAAAAGTATATATTTACCAAAATTTGTTAAAAAAATATTGTTATCCTGATAAGGAAGAATTCTTCCACTGCCTTTATGCCCCAACCAGCTCCACCCCACTTGCTCTTTCCAGGAATATGTCGTGTTTATATCATTATTGTGCTCATCAAAATATTCAATCAAGTTTGGAGGCTGTGCTTCTGCTAAAAGGAGTCTTCCTTATACTTTTCTAGAACTTTGACCCTACAGTCTGATAAATAAAAGCTACTGAGTTCAAAAGGTGCTGCTGAGGATTTGAAGAACTGCGTGAGATTTGCATGTTGAGACTGGCAAAACAGCTTAATAATGTTGCCTCATTTTGTTGTAGGATCACATAATAACTACTCATCAAAACTAATTTGGAACCTACTTGAGTTTTTCCGAAAGAGCACTGCAGTTAAAATGTATTTCAGATTCACTGTTAAGTAAAAAATTGATATAAATTCATAGTAATTTTTTCTTTTAAGATCATATAAAAACTTTTGCTTGACTTTTTTTGAACAGTGCTTTTCAGAATACTTGAATTGAAAAAAATTATGATGTAGTGCTTGAAAAGACTATGCATATACATTACAATGCTGGAGTGATGCTCAGGGTATGACAGGTTGAGTAGGAGATGAATACTGTCAAGATATTTTTAGGGATTCACTTGTTAGTCTTTTAGGACGACTTTGTAAATATACCCTTTGAAGGAACTGCAGGGTCAGTTCAAGAGCAGATGTATGTCAGCTCTCTTGTTGGCAGCTGTCAGCTTTGTTTTGAAATATTAATTTTTTTCTTATTTTTTATCATTATAAAAAGTCTTTTTTACCAACTTTTCAGATATCTAGCTCTTTTGATTGTTCTTTTGTTTTCATGCATTTTGATTATTCATCCTTGTAAGAAAAAAGGAAGCAAGGCTTTTTTCAACAAAGAAAATAAAAAAAGCCATTTTGTTATTGTGCAGTTTTGGTGATACATATCAGTTTTGTGAAAATGAATTATCTGGATATTGTTATTGCTGCTTATTTTGCAACTAAAATATATGTTAAGGTGTTTTTCACTGGATAATATGTGCAGTCCGCCAATGAAAAACCAGTTTCAGTAGCCTTGCCTGGTGGAAATATTGTAAACTGAGGAAGCTTTACACAGACTGCGGTGCTTTTAGGGGTGTTTGTCTTCATTGAGTTAACCACAGCTGAAAAGTGAACAGGTTTGTGTTAATTATGGGTAGTATTAAGAGTGGTTTCAAAAGCAATTTGTTATCTGCTAGTTTTAACACAGCTAACCAGCTCAGGGTTATTAGTATTTTAATACTGACTCTTTGGTTCAGATAATTAAATGTATCTATTAAAAAGTGGACCCTTCTATGTTATACAGGGGTATATGTGTAGGTTGGCCCACAGGAAATGTAATGAGTTTTTCCTTTTATCTGTGCTGTAGTCTACACTGTGTGCTTAACTCACATTATTATGTTCAGCTGATTCATTTTGTTCTGTGTGTTGTAGACAATGCAATAATAAATATAATAAAAAGTGACAAAGGGTAAAAGAGCAAGAAACAAAAAAAAAGGTGGCTGAAACAAAAGCTTTTATACACATACCATACACATAAAAATACTCTGATATAAAAGATGAATACTTTTATTCTGTATTGTCTGAAAGTAGAGTGAAATTCCTCCTGACATCTAGCTTTCAGTAACAAATAATATTGACAGGCTTGGCAAAATCCAACAAAACAAAAAGAGAGATCCCTAATGTCAGCAGTTGACACTCTCAGTAATGTTGCTTTAAATAATACCTTGTATTTTCAGTATATGCATAACGCTGTTGTTATAGTATACTTCACAGTCCATGGATGCAAGCTCACTCTATTAAGAAACAGACTGAAGTCAAAACATGAAGAAACAAGAAAGATTTAAAGCAACAGAACATTGGTTGATATGCTGGACACAAATCAAAATTGTAGAAAGAAAAAGTGAAATCACAGAGCTGCAATGTGTAATAAAAGGTAACCAAAATTCAAAGCATAAATGTGTAATTGTAGGACAACTGTGATATATCAAATTATACAACATTTATTGGGAGTGTTTGGTGAGGGATGGTGACTCAGAAATTCAGCTAGATTCCATCTGTGAAACCTTGATAGAAATTTTCTTTTAAAGATAGTAACACGTCCTTGTGCATTTTCCTTTTTATTTGTTACATGCAAATGTCACCTCCTCAGCCAATCAACTATGGTTAAAATAGGTCAGATCTATTTCCAAGCACGATCATGTTCCTCAAAAAATTTATGACAAATTTTGAATGTGTATCCATGTTTTAAAATCTTGTTGTTTTGTGCCAACGCAGGTGAGAATTAGTTTGGCAGACTTCTTTATGTTCTCAGGTGAAAGAGTTCAAGGAAAATATTGTAAATAAATGTAATTGTTAATTCTCAGGATATATTGATTAGTAAGAAAGTGTGGGATAAGTAAAAACAAGAAGACAACTTATGAAAGATGGTTGTAGTCATTTTCACATGCATAAAATGGTTTGCAAATGAATGACATAATGTTGAAATTTTTTTTGTGATGGGAGTCATGGGTTACAAGTGATTACCATCCTTACAAATTTTTTTGTTGGCAGACATTGTATTTTGGTTAGCATTTTTGCAGATTATTATGCAAAAATATCTTCAGTTTGGGAAGTAATGGTTTTTATTACAAATGTTGACAGTTTCAGCTGCAGAGTAGGTAGATTATTTGAAAAATAAATATTACACTGACGGTTTTTGTATTCACTTCAATGAGTAATTATTTAGCATGACCTGTCTTTAATGTTTGCGTTCATTTTTCAGTTGTAAAAGTAAGGTATAAGTAGGTTTATTGTGATTGATAATACCATGAGAATATTTGTTAGTAGCTTTATACAGGACAAATGTTCATCAATGGGTTTAGACAAGCTTTCACTTTAACACACAAAAGACAGGTTTCCGTAAATTAATATTATTCTTTTTTCGCTATATTATTGGTGCTAGGATACAACACCCCTCATAGGCACAAATAATTTCTAATAACCAAACACCAAATGGAAGAGAACTGCTGTATAGTCAGCATAATGTGAAGACTGGGTGTTTTCCCTTGAAATGGCATCGTCAGGAAATTTAGTACTTGCAAGAGAACATGGGACAGTAAAGAACCTTGCAGGTGACCAGCTTACCAGCAAGGTTTTTCTCCCTACTTTTCACAGCCTCCAACCTATTCTGTTGAGTGCACCAATGGTCATTTTTTTTAGGACAGTCATTATGGTACTTTGCTTACCAGAAGGTCTTTATGGCATTACCTTATAGTTATTTCCATTCTCTTTGAAGACAGTGACAACATAGTAATTCGATGTATTTAACCAGCATGAGGTTCGAGTCCTATTTGCATTTTTGATCTACATTGTTTTTGGTGTCCACTGTTCATCTGTTACCTGTGGGGCTCATCTGTGTGTGTTAGTGACACTGTTTGATTGATAACTTGGTCAGATTTGTGGTGCCTTTTAGCCTGCATTAGAACCTTTGCTGTTCAGTTTATTTACTTGCCTTTGAAGTCCACTATTCTCATCTGCTCAGTCTTTGGATGTGCCATATGTGAAAGGACTTTACTATGATCCCTTGAATTGTTGGACATGTGTCTGTTGTGTTGTGGTCCTGTGAAATAGGCACCTTCACCTCAGTATTGCATGGTTGCTGGAGTATCAAGGAAGCTCCTGACTGTTGGTGTGGTTGTGTTCATTGAGTACTATTTCTGTCTGCAAAAGTTTGCTCATTTCATGAAAGATTATAAACAGAGCTTCAGTATAAGTATCATCATAATTTTCAGCTACTTTCAGAAGCAGAACAACTTATTGGCTTGTCAAAGATTCCATTCCATGGCAAGGCTGCAGGCCATATCTAAGCTGATGGTATTCCCCTTCTCAACATGAGTGGCTACACTAACTGGTACACAGTGAATACATTGCTTTTGAGACCAGCACATTATTATTATTTTTATTTTGTAATGCATTTTGAGCTCCCCTTTGATGGTAGAGTAAAGCACTATGTAAATCAACATCATTATCATTGAACATCAAAAGCTTCAAAGAATGAAAATGATACTTTCATCATCGCACCTTCCTATTTAAAACAAAATAACAATTAAACTTTTTAAGGGTTCAAAGAAATGCTTGAAAATTATTCAGACCTTAGAATTCAAACATCTTGCAACTGTGATTTTATTATCAGCTTTGGCCTGGGGTCACGAAAGGTTATAGTACCTGATGAAATCAAAAGCCCACTAGGGACAGGTGTCATGCATGCTGTCACGTCCAAGTTCGACATACTTTCATCCTGTATGATTCAGGGGCTAAAGCGATTATATCTCAAAAGCACCTCCGACCTCTAAATTCTGGCCAGACTAGATATTTTGGTTCCTGCATTTAGTGAATACACTCGCCACTAGCAACTCGAGAATGTTATGTTTAATTCCTTGTACCTTCCTGGGACTGTAGTTATGAAGTGGTAGCACATTGCACCAAGGCAAATCATCTTCGACAGAGTTTGGACTCCGCAAGGAAGCGTCTGTGTAAATCGGTAGTTATGAACACAGGATAGACGGAATAGCTGCCAAGTAGCCAGTTCAAGGACAAAAGCAGTCCTCTCGCTATTTTTATACTTGGATTTCCTAGACTACTGTGTGTACACATTTGTGAAGAAATGACAACTCATCAAGCAAAATAGTGATCATCAACAGAAATATCCATTAAAGCTGTCCAATTTATAAAACAGCAATAGCAAATTAAGCAAAGAGTGTTTGGTGGGAAACAATCACAGAGAAAGTAAATGCCTGCGGGATCACGATGTTATCTGCTGCAGATAAACAGTCAAAATGGAAGAGAATTTGTTAAAAATTGCACCCAAAACAAAATGTGGCTGGTTACTGAAGACCACGACCTCATTTAAAAACAATAATTGGAGAAGATACTTCACTTCTATACTTAATTTTAGGTAAGTGTGCATAGTACGCTTATGTGGGACTGGTGATTCATGTTTAAAGTTACTTTAGTGTCAAATCGCCTGATATCTATTGTTTTAAATCAAGATCATTTCAGCAGATGTATAAGTGATAAAGGAATAGATACATCTTTCTATTTATGATATTGAGCACTTTGATCTTGGCAAGCTGATAACTGATAATTTTTTGAAATATATAATGATACAAGAATGAATGTGTGTTCAAATAAAAATACGTAGTTATGGCAGAAAGAAACTTGTTTTCTTCTGGTAGACAATGGAGGTAATAAGAGACTTCTGACAGTTAAATTGTAGAGTTTTTAGCTGTATGGCTCACATCTTAAAAATGAGCAATCTATTTAAGAATTGTCAATAAGATGAAGTTACACTTTACTAATAGTTATATCTAATGAGATGTTTGTAAGTAGCCAAAAGGACGACCTCATAATCTCATAAATGACATGACATTTTTTCAAAGCCCAGCATTAAATGGTGGGCAGCCAGGTCTGCATGTGGACTGCACAGATAATGGAGGACTAAAGAATGATAAGCAGGAAGAAGATGCACCAACAGGTACTGAAACAGTTTTGTCAGTTTTTGCACAAGTATGTCATTAATATGCAGGGCCAAATGATTTTTTTATCTTAAGGTCTGGCTATAAAATGTATGAAATTATATTGTACATATTTCCTTTTGTGCATGTGAGCTTGCACCAAATTCTGTATCTCACTTTTTACACAAGCAAAGGTTTGAGAAGACACATCAATAATATCTGAACAACTTCAAAGAATAAATGTGTGTTAATTTTGCTTTTGCAGTATGGCCGGCTAGAAAGGACTTTACATCATTAGCATCAAGATCCTATTGCTAATGTTATTCAGTGCTTTAAAAAGTGAATAAGAAATAAAAATGACCGAAGAAAAATCATCAGTCAAAAATGATCCACGAGTGCCTTAAAAAATGAACAGAACAACTTAAATGCCAAGGGAGTTAAGAAATGATTTGTTGTAGAGAAACTTCTGTTGAGAAACTTCAACTATTAAAATTGAAATTGGAGATGGGGATTGTGACTTGCGATGTTGATTTATAGACATGCTGAGTGCACTTTGTTGTACACTATATTGTATGATTCATTATAAGAGAGAATATCTCTCTGATGTTTTAATAGTTTTTCTGACATTTTTTGTTGTCTTCTCTGTACATCTTAGTTCCTCCATATCTCATTCTCTCTTAATATTTGTGTGTGTGTGCACGTGTGCTTAAAGTGAAGGGAACTGATATATACTTCAATGAAGTGAATTCTCTCAAAAAATGAATCACAGAATAAAGGTAAGCTGCTAATGGAGTAGAATTGTTTGTGTTGTAAATAAAGAATAAAAATAATTGCTCACCAGCCTACCCCACATCATTATCAACAGTATGTCTAACTCTCTCATTTATATTTGTATATTTATCAACATTTTCCCTGTCACCTTCATTGTCAGAGCTATAATTGTTTATTGTGATACTTATAGAGTGATTTTGCAGCACCAGACAGATGAATATAATCTTGCATGCCTTTTCAGATGCAACTCTAAGCCCACCAAGTAATCAATACCATCCTCATTTGGCAATTCCATTGCTGCATTTGATATTTGCTATTTAGTGATCAGAGCATTTAGTGTGCTACGAATCCCACTGTAACTCAAAAATAAACCTTGGAGATGCTATTCAGGGTCTTACAATTTTTTACTGGATCTTCTTAGGATTTAGGCAATGACAATGACAGTGATTAACTTAATTTGTCTCAGTGGGCAATTTGAACATGGGAAGGTGCTCTAAGTCCTGGTGTGTTCTTTCACCACGGAAAACTTTCGTCCAGTGATGCCGTCTTATAATTAACACCATCATTTTCAGTATTGGTTTACTTACAAATTCCTGCAAAATCTGGTCAGGGTCGAACAATGTAAATTTGCACAGGCACTAACCAGAACCACAAACATCGTTTATTTCTATGATGATGATTAAACAATGACCTATCAAATAAGCTTAGATTTTCACTCCCTCTTTTTTCTTCATACATCTCTTTACTGTCTCATTGACTGACACTAATTTGCAAACACTAACTTTGACTTGCAAATGTGAATCGATTGTAATGTTCTCTTCGTTTGTAGAGAACGGTGGTCTAAAGACAAGTGAAATCAACTTTATTTTTATCTCTTTGTCCCTCTCCGTCCTCTCCACTCGTCAACAGCTAAGAGATGCCACTCCAGGCTTCTGACAAGGGAGTGTATCGTGAGCGCAGGGGAGTTAACTCGCTTAACGGCTTGAAGCGGTCAGCATCAGCGGGGGACACGTCTTGATGGCGGACACATAAACCTACTTTCAAAATTTTTTTTAGAAGATACAGCAGAAAAAACACTGCGGCTCAGATACTTTGGCAGACGCCTACTCACACAGACAAGACTATTCTCGCTGCAGCTCGATGTGGTGAAGGCCTTCATCACACAACGCCGACGTCAGCAGCTACTGAACACGAGCAAGTACTACTGAGACTCACATTCTGTAAACACCAGCAGCCACTATTTGGACATATGAAAACATTCTCCAAACACTGCTAGACGATTACTATTCGGACATTTTTAGCCATGGAAAACTCAGTTATCATACCAGGCCACCACCCGATCTTTTACAGCAAACATCCGTATACACGCCATCCAACATGCAAACAATAGGATACATGGCATCCATCCACACTCCAACCAACCACCCAGCCAGCCACACTCCCTCGCACTCATCACTCCAGCCAGCTTCAACCGTTCTGTGGCGCACACCTACTGAATTTTCTAAAATACATTTACTTAAATTCGCTCCGTGCTCCGGCAAATCATCACTTATGGTCCATTTCACTTTTAGGAGGCCAAGCAAACTTGGGTCACTTGGCGGCGCGGTTGGCGCGAGGCATCGTAAAGACCAGCAGCAGACACGTGCTGGAGTCCACGAGGGAGCGTGCACAATCGACCCTTTATGGTTGCTGGCCGTATCATTAGAGAGCAATCTGCTCTCATCTGATTACAGACCCGCCTTATCTCGGCGGCAGGGGGGGAAAGAGGCAAGCGGAAGCAGGCTCTGGCAGGGAAGGAGGACTGATGTGTTTACACCCGCCATTGCAGCCACAGGCAGAAGCAGTGGTGCCATCTAGCCGATGCTCTGCTCTCGCAGTCCAGCTGGCAGGGGAGGCAAGGAAGCCGAAGGGTCTTTGAGGGACTGAAGTAAGTGCGAGCTTACACTCAATGCATCATCAGGATAGATAATGAAGACAGTAGCCGTGTTGCCAGCCGATGTCTATGTTGTCGCCGTCATTTAATATCTCTTTGTTAGTGAATCGCCGGAGTCCACGCCATTCTCCCGCCTTTCGGTTCCCCCACTTTTTATTTTATTTTATTTTTTTTCACTGAGAAGCATGAACGATTCATGAAAGTCCTCAGTGGCTGTTTGTCCTGTTCAATTTATGTATAGAAACATTTTTTTTTTACTTATGGAAAGTAATACGAACACTCGTCAAGCCAGGTCCGGGATAGTTTTTCTTTTTGTTGTTGTTCTTTTTGTTCTTACGCACGCGGTTTTAATGATTCGCAAGGCCATTTATTTATTTATTTTGGCATGTGTTCACGGTATACCGTGACAATGCATATGGCCTTTGATATTAATTTCAAATGTCGTACTGCAGTATGAGCGTGTATGTCAAGCACATTTTCAGCTTATGTCATCTGTTATTGAAGTCTTATCACAGGGTGGGTATAGACCGACACGTTGAAGCTGATATGAAAGAGCAAGAACACAGCGGCAGCTGCGAGCTGTGGACCCGAGTGTGGCCAAGGGTTGCTGCTGGTCCGTTAGATGTTCGCAGCAGTCACCAGGGACACGAACGACAGCAGCAGACAGCAAACAGCAAATACTTCAATTTCATTTTAAAAAATTGGTTTGCTGAACTTGGAGGGTCAGTAGTTTTCCCATCTCCCTTTGACGGTCTGTGGAGGACCTATGATGGCTGGTGGTTCGATAACGTGCAGACCACAGGGCCAACACTCTGTGTAATGACTGAAGGGAGGAGGAGAGGAGAAGATGTCTTCAAGACGGACGGTCCGCTGAGAATTAATGGTGAGGGGTGCGCATTCAGTTGAAGACAGATTTTTTTTTTTTGGTAGCAGAGCGTTTTGATCTCGAACGTATTAATAGTATTTATTACTGTGCTCAAGTGATTATAGACTGTATATATAAACAGCAACTCAGAGGGAAGACCGTGTACCTGATGATAGATTGGTGATAGTAACCAAATGTAATAAACTTACATTATATATATTCCTAAATTTCCTCGGCAACCAAAGGTCATTTTTTTTTATTGTGGGGGAGGAGGGTGTGCATGGGTGAGTGGGGTGAGAAATGTGGCGGCTGACGACGTTTACGTTAATCATTTCACGACAGGAAACACTTTGAAAAGGATCTTTCCTTGCTAATCGGTTTCCTTCTTTGTCTATTTGTTTATATAACACTTGTGTGTGTGTGTGTGAGAGAGAATTTTCAAGTATAGACGAGGAAAACGGCTGTCCTGGGTTCAGCTCTCGTCTGGGGCACGCTGTTCTTTCTCTGTATGTGGCATCTGTTTACAGGGCTGGCTGCCTTGCCGTGATGTGGCCCTAGTTGCTGGCTGGGTGTAAAACATACCCATTTCCCTGGTAACCCTTGCTACATCTCGGTTAGCGGGTTTGTCTCTATCATCAGTGTCATTACTGTCTTATGATAACTTGAAATATTAAACCAAGAATGTTAATCATAATAAAAACATCAAATGATGTCGTAGAGCAGAATCATGATCGTACAGGAGCGTGTGTTCCGCGCTGGAGGCGGACAACATGTAGAGCACGTGACAGAAAGGAAGGATAGAGTACAACTTGAATTCAAGCCTCCATTCTCAGGTGTCCTTTGTCGGGTGGAGTGGCCTTGCTCCTATGGATCTATGAAATCATATCACCTTTCCCGTGATCCGCATATAAACTGAAGTAACTTTCAATGAATGCAGTTTTTTGGATGCAAACAGATATCTTCTATCATTTCTTGTCTGTGGGTAGACACTTGTCGCCACATTCGTAGTCTCCAGGACCAGATGTAGGCGTATATCGATACTCAATATGTATTAGATGACAGTCGTTTCTATTTCCAGCGCATCCGGCCTATCGCTTGCCGGCTTATAAACACATTTCCAGTAAAAACAGCGGACACAGGATTAAAGAAATTTTAAATAAACTCTTGCAGCATCAGGAAGAAGCATCGCACTAGGCGAGTGTACTTTCTTTAATGCTGAATGAACTTGTGTATACAATGTACTTTTTTATACCTCCGAGACGCGGTGAGAACATCGCAAATTGTGCGATGGTGTGTATGTGGGTTTGGATGGTAATGAACATATTGAATTGATAATGAACATGACGCTTTTAGTGAGATGTAATATATATATATGTTCGTGTGTACGTGTCTACTTCCGGAATTTAAGCTCCAAAGTACATTATGTAGAATGTGCTTCATTCATATAAATAATTATAAACACACGCGCGCGCGAATTGACACATGTCTTCATGTTGCACACCCTGTTCCCTGGGATCACACATCCCTAACCCTGGCCATTATGGAAGCAGTTAAGAACTTGCAATGGACTGTCGTTGTTATTTCTTTCCTGCAGTCAGCAGAAACCACCGTCTTCGGTCCTTGACCTTTTCTGGTTCGTGTCCAGAAACATCTCCCGCCACAAAGCAGACAAGTCAATGATGCGTGTCTAATGTTTTGTAATCACACTCCTGTGATTAAACCCTTCCCTAGTCCTGTCGTTTTCTTCATGTGACTTTCGCGAATAATGTTAATCACTTATTTCTTCTCTCTAATACAGTGCTTCTTTGGCCTTCATTGTTGCATGGGAAATAATATTTCGTCTCATTATTAATAATGAGTTGCTAGGTGGCTTCGACATATATGAGAGTTTAAAAAAAAAGATTTGGAAACAGGATCTTGTGATTAAGGAGACAGCAGAAATGTCATTCGTGGTTCCCCCATTCTCGGGGGAAATGTCTGCTTCCATCCAATTTCTCTGGAGGACTTTCGACAAGGCCATCCGACATTTCTTCAAGGGAGAGAAGGGGGTGCGTGACAGGATGGAGGATGTGACTGCTTTACCACCGAGACACCATCTGTGGCGGGCATTCATTTGAGCCGGTGTCATGAGGTGAGTGCTCACCCATTGCCTTGATGGTCTCGTGCTAAAAGCATGGAAGACAGCGGCGGGAAAAGAGCACGTGTGAAGTGCGACAGGTTCCTACATTTCTTAAAGAAATGTGAATCTCATTTTAAGACACTTCTTACAACTTTCTCACTCTCTTTTTGTCCCGTCCTCCTCCTGCTCCTCTTATCGACGACATTGTTACCAAAAAGGTCATGATGTGAAAAATGCGCTGAATAATTAGAAGCGTATATTGACTATATTCTATACCTGAACAGGTGGCTAAAATATGTAGCGAATCTTCGATAACAAGCTTAAATGGAACATCAACACTGAGATGATCCTCCGTAAGAGCCAACAACGTCTGTACCTCCTACGGAAACTCAGTCTTCCTCTGTCAGCTCTGTCATCCTCACTCGGTTCTATCAGTCCTTCATCGAAAGTCTCGTTAACTTTTCTTTCATCTCTTGGTTCCACAGCCTCTCCATAGGAAACAGGAACATTCTTGTCTTCCTTGTTGATATCTGTTCCAAGATCACCGGAACCAGGCAGAGGGATTTGGCAGTCTTTTGTCATCAGCATATCCCCAGGAAGGCATCACGCAACCTCTCTATATCTAATGATGTGTTGAGTTTTCACTCTTACTGTTTCTGATCATGTGTTGACATGTGAATTTTCACTCTTGTAGTCTGTTTGTAGGTACGCAATGTCTGTATGCAGAACCAATCGTCACCGTAACTCATTCAGTTCACGCGCCATTCACTTGATAAACTCTACTTGTCATCTTGTACTAGGCTGAGGTGACCTGGGGTCACCCACTGTATCTGCTGTTGCTGAAAATGTATATTACTAGTATCACGAAATAATATCCCTGGACTGCTGGCAGACGATTTTTTTTTCCAGTTAACTGCTAAAACGAGGCATTATCCAGTTAACTGCTAAAACGAGGCATTAGACGACATAGCTTCCGGTTTATTCACATTCTTTGTTACGGCTCGCCGAGACTAACAGCAGATCACTTCGCAAGAGGCCAAGAGTGAGTCTCGGCAGACAGACAGCAGTACACGTCCATGGCTAGTATGAGCTCTATGTGGAGTAGCCCTTGTGGATTAATAAAACTAAATTGTATTAATGAATAAGAACATGTCATAAAGATAATACGTTAGAACTATTTCGAATGGCTTCAGAAACAAACACCCTCACCGCCTCCAAAAAAAAAAAAAAAACAACCTGGCAAACATAAGTTGAAGATGTTGCCGAAATTTCTTCTTTTCTTCAGCAATCACGGGCCGGTCCTTTAGTGAGGTTAATTTCGTCTGCCTGACTCCTTATCTCCGTGTTCGCCCACAGACGCCGGTCTTGAAGTGCTGCCAGACAAACAAAGCGGGATCGCCGAGACTATGGAAGCTTCGAGAAGATGTGCAACGAACCGTCTGTGGGTTCACACACGTAAACCCAGTGTGCATAGAACCCACTGAACCCTTGCATACACTCAGGGGCTGAGAAGACTCGCCACTTACGTCTGTCGAGTGGCGGTCAGCAAGTCCTGCACGGTCTGACTAGTCGATTCTTTTATCTTAGCCAGACATTTCTTTCCAAAGCACGGTGTGGGGGAACCACTTACCATAATACGTTGGGTGAACCGTTAAGTGTTGTCGTCGAGCTGCTCAAAGAATGCCCAGTACCGGAAGTGACGTTTCTCTTCCATTAGGGAAGCAGCGAAGGAAACACGAAAGGCAAGACCACTGCAGACGCATAAAACACACACGGACAAGCTCGAATTATTGCAATCATGAAGTATCCCCTTCAGACCTCTGTTTTGGTGTCAACTCATGGGGTCAAGCTATTTTACTGATGTAAGTTGGACACTGACAGGGTCGGACTGTTGGACTGGAGTCAATTAGACAAATGAAGGAACTGCTTCCCCACAGAAATAAAGGTGAAACAGATGAAAGGTTTACTGCAGCTTGTAATCAGTCGTTTGTACTGCCGACAAGTTTCCCAACAATGCGCATCATTAAACGATCTGTAATCTCACATCGATTTGCCGTAAGGTGTTAAAGGTAATCTTTCATGTTTGATAAATAAAGTCAGCAATGTCAAAAGGAAAAGGATCGGTCGGTTGAGAATTTCATGCTTGAATGTTTGGGACTAAGTCCGGTCAATCCGGAGTGATATTATTGGAGTCGGTTTTGCAGCTCCACTTATACATTTTGAATGAGTACATCGACCAGTCTCGTCACATCGCGTGTAATGCATGCTGCCAATGCCAAGGTCCTGTTCGTCAAGCATGTCGTGTCCACAACTTGCAGAACATCACTAAACCAAATGGCTTTCTTCGCTCAGCGCGCGGTCAGGAGGGTCTACCACTCACAAGCTAAGGAGAGAAACCTGCGGTGGAAGATCATTGCCAAGGTGTTTTACGAGGTGAGCTTAATTGATGTCTGTACTCAGACCACGTGACACCTATAATGGAAAAGCGTTAGTGTTAGCCACAGCCTCTCTGTCATAGCTAGTAGAGTTACATAGCCAGCGGGTCAAAGGGCACTCACCCACTTAATTCCCTCTATCTACTTACTGCCAACCCCTTGAGGCTCTTTTCGCTGTATTTTGAGCTGAAGAAAAGGTTGATTTCACAGACCTTTATTTATGTACGGAAATATAGTCCATGGCTGCTTTCTCCCAACTCGTAAATGTTTGGACCGCATCTTTGAACCCTGCGACCGGATAGAGAAGCTTTTCAACTGGCATCTCTGCAATCTCTTCCCCACTCATTTTAACTTTAACTCAAAGTGGATCACCAACGACGAAGTCGGACACAAATAACTGTGTCTAAAGGTTTCTTGGAAGAAAGGAGAAAAAAGAAGAGAGGCACATCAAAGGATGGATGGGTTTGGATTTTTAAGGGTCCCATCGAGCGAGGTGGGTCACCTTAAAAGTATTGCTACGGATGTGAAGGCTCAAATTTGATTCCGGAGATCCAGCAGCAATGTCCATGGTGGGCTTGGCTATGGAAATGAGTGTAATGATGTTTGTATTGTGATCTTTGTTTTGAAAGGGACCTTGTTTTTATTTTGGGCGGATAATACGAAGTCTTCGCTTCTTGTCGAAGAGGAAGTGCACAGAAGCTGTTGGACTACTTTGCGAGGAGGGAATTCGCTGAGAAGTGTGTTACCTCCCGAAGGATTTAGAAAGTGCGACAAGATTATTTATTTATTTTTTGCCTCAATGAAGCGTCTTGGGATATTTTTAGCACTCCTTCGTGACAGCTCATTGATTAAAAGCAGTCTTTGCAAAATTGATCAGGAGTAAGTACACGTGTGATTTGTGTGGTATTGACATTACAGACAGTTGTGTAGAAATCAGTTGTTTGTACACAGCCATCGGGTACAATGCCATTGGACAGAGCGGAGTGGAGGTGAGTGAGTGGAGCAGATGGAAGTGGGGCAGGTTGGCAGTTAAATGAACCTTAAATGAACCGGATATGAAAAAGGACGAGTTTAGAGCCATCTAGCTATTTTCGTTGACTCTATCTATTAGAAAGTGGAGGCTGAAAGGTTGATTATTTCCTTTTCCGGTTACAGTCCCCAACCCCAACCCCATCTTATTGAAGTAAATGAACAGCGAGAGGGTGGTGCTTAACTTACAGCTTACAGACATCATTCTAAACCTTCTGGAGATGAGCGTTAGTTGTGACTATAGTTGTTATTGGGTTCTATGAGAGACGAGATGATAAAATATCGCTGAGGCTTTAGAGTTGTCTGAATTGTTCCTCGAACTAAGGGATTTGGGGTTAGGGTGTTGTAGGCATGTTGTTAGATGCACGTTTGGCAATGAAGATTAGAATTTAGTCTTTTTAATCGACTATGAAGTAGGAGAAAGAGAGCTTGGAATAAAGTTCCCAAAATGGCGGGATTAGGTGTAGAGTGAGAGCTGTGCGAGTCAGGCTGCGAATGAGCAGAAGTCAGCTAAGAAAGTGATCATCAAACAGATCAACACTGCTCCATGGCAAGGAAAATTGAGAGACAGGTCTGCTGTGTAAGCAGAAAAGAAGAAAATAACAACGTCAGTATGTACAAATCGAAGACAGTCAGAAGGTCTTCAGAGATTTTTCCTCAAATATCGATTCCATGACTGCCCCCGACAGGGAAACCACCATTTGTCAGCACCGAGTGAGAGAAATGGCCGCCACACCAGGACAACGAGGTGCTCAAGGAGTTGTTTCAATATGGATTTGGATGGAACATAGAGAGGGGGCAAAATAATAATGGGTTTCAGTAGCTCTGTGGCTGCAATGACTTCTACCCCAGTGCTAAATGAGTTGCTTATGGAGCATAGAGAAGATTATGTTCGAGGAGTCAGGATTAAAATATGAATTTGGACAGCAATCATGAAGACGAGAGCGTGGAAATTATAGGTAGCATCTGCTGAAGACAAAATATGGACAGATTAAATTTATGAATTAACAGATTAAGATTCTGACGCACTCTAAATAACTCTGGATATTCCTATTCCGTAGAAACAATACAGACATGACTAGTCAGGTAAGGCTACACAGTCACACGAAGGTAACTGCTGCAAGAGGATCTGTCTGGTGTATCTCTTATTTCTGCTTATGTGCACTTCTGTTCAGGGCCGCCGAGAGCCAGCCCAGGCCCCGGGACAGATGACCTCTCCGGGCCCCTTGTACTTGTAATCGTAAATTATTTTCCCAGTATATAATGTATGTTTACAATTCGAATCTCAATATCTACACTCAAACTCAACTTCTGCATGTGTAATGCTTGGGTGTTCTGTCCTTAGACCTTTCTTTAAAAGAAAAAGAAAAGGAGAAGAAGAAAAAAAAAATCCACTGACCAAAGCCGGGCCCCCTTGACAGCCGCGGGCCCGGGTACACCAGACCCCCCTGTCCCCCCCTCTCGTCAGGCCTGCTTCTGTTTGACTTTAGGTAGTTGATATTTGTGGTGGTAGAAGTGATGTGAGTGGGAGCGGTTAGGTGTTGTCTGGATGTTGTCGGACCACTGTTGAGGTGGTCGGATGTGATTTAATAGGATGACTTTTCATCTCTTTGTATGCCGACATGTCTTGACACCAGAAGGTATGAACTCCGTGTTCAGCTGCACAATGGCTGCCGGTCTAATCGCTTTACGATAACAAGTGGCTCCGGCTCTTTATCACTTCTATGAAAATGGTTAGGAGAGAATGTTACAGCTGGGTTGCCTTCTGTCAGCCATGCTAAGCTGGTTTGACATTATAAGAGAGGATCTGATAGGATTGAGAACACACATACACACACAGTTGTCACGCGCAGGCACACGCATGGCTGACATCCACTCGCTCTTTTCGCTCCAAATAAAAGACAGTTCTGCCTTCACGGGCCTCGCCAACATTAAATCATAAACATTCTCAGAAAAAGGCACCAGTAAAACTGTCACTAGATTCTTCCTCACCACATCTCTAGAAACTGTGTCCGTCGTATTCTCGAATACACTCACGTGTAGGCTTTCACTAAATCCTCCCACAGACCGGTGGTGACACAAGTCCTCCTGTGTACCCGCTGAATTCCGCTCTCCACAGATGTGGCGACCCACCTCTCCATGTCTATAAACACTTATTCCATTAACAGAACACAGAAGGTGGTGTCCCGTCGCGTGGGGTTGGTCACGTGCCAACGGTTCCTTCTCCAGGTGAGCGCTCACCTTTCGTTCTCCCTCCCAAAACTGTGCCTACACTTCAAAAAGGTGTAGTAACAACCATAAACTATAGTACATTCGAGTTGCCCCTTCAAAAACGAAGTTTCGAAAAATTAGACTCCATTGTCACAAACTGAAAAGTTGAACCTTTGCGGCATAGTCGCCACCCTCGGCATCTCTCGGCATCTACGTGATTCCTCCGGAAATCAACGTCTGGCCACCAGCTTACACAATGTGTACAAAATTGTGTACAAAAATATTTCTCATTCGTCCCTCCAGAATCCTCCAATCGCTGACGCACGCACTGGGAGGATGAGCAATGAGATTTTAACCAGGTCATAGCCTTGACACTCACTCACACCCTCACACGGAGGTGACAGAGCTCCATTTACCAAGGGACAGGGAAGGCAAATCGACTTTTTTAATGTGTAGTCCCCGCACCGTAGAAGAAAAATGTACTTTTGTAGTCCAACACAACAACAAAGGCATAAAATAAAAAAATAACAACAAAGGATTTTGTAGGAAGTAGAAACGATTTCCGCATATTTACTGAACATTCAAGCATCCGGAGTCATCAAGTACAACAAAAGGGTTTATGGCAGACATTAATTCCTCGTGCAAGCTTGATGCGGGTCTTTGTGCGTGATTTGCAAATGGTAGCTAGAAGGTGAGGAGGAGAGAGAGAAAAAAAAACAAGAAAGTGGTGGAGCGAGAAAGAGAGAGGCAGGAGGAGAAAGAGGAGAGAGGGGGAGAGGAGGAAAGAGAAGCAGGGATGGGGAGAAGATCGTGGGAGTGTATAGGGAGCATCTGCCAACCACTTCCCGACATTCTCCGTCGCCCGGCCAGTGAGTGCTGGCGCCCTGCGTGAGGTGGCAGGCTCTGTGGCGGTTCAGCCGTCAAAAGGACCCAGTGATGTGCACCAGCTGATGCAATCTCGCCCCCACTCTCTACCCCTCCCCCCAGCACATTCACACCCCGCAGTCTCGCCTTTCGCCGCGCAGCTCTGGCTACTGAGCTCGGTGAATGCATCACCCCTTCACCCTTCACCCCTCACACCCACATCGGTTCGGGAGGAGCTGCACGTGCGTCTGGAAGACTCGCAAAGAAGGTTGAGCCAGGCTGCATTCCGTCACGGTTCACAGCACACTGACCACGCGTTTCCGTGGGAACAGTTTCCGCGGCTGACCTGACTAATGAGCTATGACTAATGACCTATGAGCTTCTCCGGCTTTTGTATCCGAGCATCTTTGGAACCCACGTGTATACGGTAAGATTCTTTATTGTTGATATGTGTAATGTGGAACATATCAGAAATACTACTTTAGTGACAAGTGAGCAGAAATGCCGCCATTAGACTGTTTTCTCCAAACCCTCGGTGTATGTGTGTGACAGACCTTACTGTAAGTCTGTAGCCGGCTGTAACCCGAGTTACTATGTCACGTGTCAGTCAAGGTTAGCATGTGATGTACAGCAAGTAACACGAGAAAGTCGGAGCTTGTCACCAAGATAGATGTCGGACACGAGGCGAGAGTGACTAGGTGACAAGGGTATACATATGTACTATCATATAACTAGCAGTAACATTGCGAAAATCCGTTCGGCCACGGTGTGGCAAGCGGCGGGGTGGGCGAGATATCGAGACTAAAATGAGGTTGGCAGTACGAACACAAACGCATTTCCACGGTGTTCAGTTCACATCATGATCAGCCATACATAGGTGGTTAAAGAAAACAAACATCATCAGTCATACATAGATGGTTAAAGTAAACAAACATCATCACCCATCATAGGTGGTTAAAGTAAACAAACATCATCAGCCATACATAGGTGGTTAAAGTAAACAAACATCATCAGCCATACATAGGTGGTTAGAGTAAACAAACATCATCATACATAGGTGGCTAAAGTAAACAAACATCATCAGCCATACATAGGTGACTAAAGTAAACAAACACCATCATACATAGATGGCTAAAGTAAACAAACATTATCAGCCATACATAGGTGACTAAAGTAAACAAACATCATCAGCCATACATATCGCCCCAGCAGCGGTCAATCGCAGGTCGTCTCACAACGAGGTCATGGAATTGAATAATTTCATTTTAAAAATAATCCCACACTGTACTGCAGTCTAATTAGCAAACAGCTTAATCATGCCTTGGTGTGGAACTTCATGACCTTTTGCATCCTGTTCTGAACTTTACCAGGCCTGAAGTAGGTTGTGTGTGTTAGAGATTTTGAGTTCGTAGGTGCACCGAGGACCACCTGTAATAAGTTGTGTAAGTTGTGACGAGCATTCTTCGTGTTTATTATTTCTCTAATTAGACTGCATCTCCCTCGGGCGTTTTTTCTAACCATTGAGCTGTGGTCACGCGGGGCTGCAAACACGTGTAAAGAAACAACTCTTGATCCGATAACAAACACACTTTTCGATGGTCGCAATTATCAAAATGAATTCCTTTGGAACCTGAGGGACTTTTAACAAGAAAATGTCCTGCAGGCTCGTGGTTTTCATGGCAACAGCCATACATGTAAACACTTCATTAGGTGCAGTCATCTATTCTTTGCCCAGGATCAACACATGTGACATTTTCTTCCTATACTCTCGTCAATATGTCCATGTATAATTTGTCCAGTCTAGGGAAAACCAGATTTTTATCAGCATAATGAAAATTAAAAAAATAATGTAGCACTTAAAATATTAGTTTTAGTGTCCGAAACACAACAAGTGAGATTAATATATTTCTCTAACACACTCGTAAAATAGTAATCTCTGGAATCAAAGAACAGGAGAGAGGGAGACAGACAGAGAGATGACTGTTAATAGACTGCTGACATTGCTTATGTTTTTTTTTTCATATCATCACCATCACCAAAACAAGAATAAGCTTGTTAGAAAATTCATTAAAAAAACAGAAAATAGTAAGAATCTTCCACAAACTATCACCTAAATGGGAGGGAGGGACCTGTAGTATCATGCTCACTCTCATACCCCGCC
>SRHC01003066.1:42095-135197 GCA_004794325.1 Pomacea maculata
CCCCCCCCCCCCCCCCCAAAAAAAAAATAAAAAAATAAAATAAAGCAACTAAAATGAAGGACAGGACATTTTACCAGAAGATAAACAGTTGTTATGGGTATTTCTTCTTTACTGATATGTAATGCGATACAGAATGTAATAAGGTGCAGACGTAAAGTGTTGTAAAATGAATAATTTCACTTGATTGCTTAATCTCCTCATCAACAATTTATTCCTAAGGACACACCTAATATCATGTTGTCTTAGCTGTTCAGATGCTTAACGGTCTTTCTGCACGACCTCATTTCATTGATATCTCCATAGCGAGCGTTCAGCAGCTGCTCCGTGCCATGTGGACAAATGAATTCAATCTTTACTACGAGACTGCGTGCGTGCGTGCGTGCGTGACAGAGCCTGGGGGAGCATCATAGAGTTTTTGTCAGGTGTTCAAAGTAATATTGAGAGATCTAGAACGAGGGCTAAGACTGAAGTGCAGAGGCTTGAAGCACTTCGCCACCTACACTCAGTCTGTATCACTGGAGTTCTTGTCTTTTGATTCTCTTGTGTAACACGGTTAGGAGTCTTCTCTGTCTCTCCCTCTTTTTCTCACGATTCAACATTCAATATTCAATTTTTAAAAATTATTTCGCCCTCTCAGGGATTTTAAGATATTTAACATTTAGTCTTCAGCATTGTATTCAATCTAAACCATTTATATCAAAATTCTATGACATGGAATAAATATATGTACCTATGTATCATTAAATAAATCTTTCTGACGAGAGCACGTGTACACTTACGCTCACCCAGAACACTCACTCACGCGCTCGTGCGAACGATTAATGACAACGTAAAGACCTCGACTACGTCTCCGACATGACACTCGCTGATTGCCGAGGTCGGAGAGACGATGGGCAATGGCGCTCGCTGCCTGAGGTCGGGGTCACACTGTGGACCAAAGCCAGCCAAGCACGTGATCAGTCTGCTGTCTGCTGCGAAGACTTTATTCAATTTGGTCTTCTGCAGCTTCTTCCCTACCGGTGAATGGGAGCTTGTCAAAAGCAGTGACTAAAATCTTTCTTCTTTGTTGTTTTTTCATTATTATCTCAGACTTTATACTGCATATTGACTTTCTGTTTCACGAAGAACACTCGAGCCGTGTGAAGGGTGCTTTAGGTGTCACGTGTTTGTCGGGGTGTGTGAAGTGTGGGGTATGGAAGTCACTAATGAGCCTTACCGGGTGTAAACCAGGGACTTCCGGTTTCTATGGCGCTCAGTAACCAAGACGAAAAAGTCGATGTCACTAGTGTATTACACAGACCGGCATCTCCAGCATCCAGACAGAGGAGGCGACACAAGAATGGCGGCTTTTTACTCCCCTCCAGACCATGAATGAGCCTCTAGTGTCTGTCCATCGACTGGTATTGATATTCTTGCCCTTTCAGAAATCCCAAGTACTGTCGTCGAAAAAAATTTTTTTGTTTATTTGTGTGCTCAGCCCAATACTCTTTTCACTTCTCATTAATTCATTAGCTGAAACCATGCCAGTAAAAGGTAGACGTTTGTTTCTCTTACTTTTGCACGTGACTTAACGTTATTATCAACAACTGTTTTTTTTTTTACTACAAAATCAGCTTAGAAGTCTGTATCAAGCAGCCCAGAGAATTTGTTTGAAGCTCAGACCAGATAAAACAAAAATTGTTGTCTTTCAAAAAAGTGTTCACCTGGTACTTATGGAAAAATGGGTCCACAGGGAGGAAAAACATAAAGTGGTGAATGCATCTAGATATCTTGGACTAGGGTTCTTCACAAAATTAAGCATTAATAGCAAGGTATATATAAGAAAGGCCAATGCTCGTTGTTGTCTCAGAAATCAACTGCCACAGAAGTGGGTTTGTCCACCATTGTCCCTTTTGTACAAATACCTTGGAGAATATTTGATTGGATTTGTGCATTGACCTACATCTACAGAAAAAAGTGTGTCATGTTTTGCACAAAGACCTTGATAATATTTTCATGTCCTTGTTTGGAGACGGATTTGTAGCATGAAGGTTCAATTTCTTTCTTGTTCTCAAACAATATTGTGCTAATTGTTTTGACTGATTAGCCTTGTCGGGCAGTGGTCATCAACTGTGTGTCTGTGTGGCGAAGATGGTGTATCAGAGGGGTTTAGGGGATGATGTAAGAGTTTGGGAGGGGCTGTGAGGTGGGTGAAGATTGTTATTAATTGTTTAGTTTGTTTTGATGGCCAGTGGCCTTGAGGATGTTTTCTCTTTGAAGATTTTCTTGCCATGTGTTTGAGGTCTATGGTGATGATGCATGAGTACAAGTCTTTGTGTGTGTGTGAGAGAGAGAGACCCTATCTTCCTAGATGCTATGTATTGACACCTATGTACATCTATGCATGGAGGGTTTTATTTTTTTGTGCAGGGTTTTCTAGAAGTCAGTTTTAATTGTTCTTGTTATCAGTGCATTAATTATGTTTTAAGATGTGTTACTATAGTGACAGATGCTCACACCCTTGCTCGAGCTATGCTGAAACAATAAAGAATCAAACAAAAAATAAAATCTCTCGCACACAAATTGTCATGGACTAGTGCCCTCTCACACACACAGTCTCACAGGAACTCTCCCGCCAGTAAAATCACGAACTTGCGTGCGCCGCCATGCTTGCCCACCGCTCGCTAGGCTGCTGGGCCTGTGTCCCGGAGAATGGAGGAAGGAAAAAGCACGAGGCAAGACTACTTTGAGAGGAAGGAGAAACAAGTGCACAGAGGAGTCGTCATTGATTTTTGTGTTTGTCCGCCGCCACTTCACCGCCTTTCTTCGCAGGCGTCTGTCCGACCCGCCACATGGCCGCACGGGGCGCTGCCCGCAGTATTGGCAACAGCCCGCCACATGGCGACGCCGTCAAATGATTTATCTTATTATTTATTCATTCATCCACTCTTTCTTTCTTGTGTCCAGATCGACGCTAATAAGATATGAGGCAGAACAATTTCAGTCACCGTATGTGTGTTTGTGTATGTGTGTATGTCTGTTGTTCTTGAAGCACCTGTAGGTCTCTACAGGTAAACTGTGCGTGCGTGGGACAGAGAGTGAGAATGAGAGACACCTTTAGGGGACACTGATTAGTTCCACAGCGTTTCTAAAACTTAAAATTGTCTTTAGGAAGCAAATTTAGAAACTTTTTTCCAAAACTGTCTCCTTCCATTTAGATGTCTTGCACAAACGCGCACACGAAAGTTGCTGAGAGGAACGAATGTCTGGCTGAAATATTTCTCTTATTGAAACAACTTTAGTTTTAAAAATCATAAAATTTTGTTATGCACTGTATTTATCTAAAACTGATTATCTAAAACTTATGGTCTTCAAGTGTTTCAAAACTGACCGCAGACCTCGAGACAAGTGTTACCTGAGTGGCAGCTGGACCATGAACTGGTCAGGTGAGACGGCCGTCTGTGCGATCCACCATCAGAAGACTTGCTGGGGGTTGGGGGTAGTGTGGGGGTTACCCATGACGACAGGGACGAAGTCGTGTCAACATCCTGCTCAAGGTGCAGGGCCGGGGTGGGTGGGTAGGTTGTGGGTGGGAGGGGGACTGTCAGCTGGTAAAAGTGTCGTTGAAGGAGGAGATGGCAACACTTATCGACCATAACATCAGACTCGGGTAGGCTAATCAGAGGTCACGACTGAAGGGAAAATTTCCTTCCTATTGCTGGTTCTGTCCGACCGACCTTTGTCCAGGCTGTCGCGGAATGACCGTTGTTTCAGCAGAAAGGCCGCAAGGTGTTTATTGCAGGTGCTAGACGGGTAGCCTACCATGTCTAGGGTGTCTCCGGCGGTCAGTCTCAGGTGTACGCGACTAAACAAAGCAGGTACGGGTAGCGGCTACACACAGACACCCTGAGCTTCTACACAGCTTCGGACGACCAGCTCATAAAATGGCAAGTAAAGAAGCTAGTCTACATATTGCAGTAGATAGACAGGTAGACAGATTAATGTTTCTTTATTGTGGAATATGTAATGGCTGCGAGCCTTCACAGAACTGTGATGAATCATACTTTCTGTTTTCACTGCAGCTATATGTAGCATGTAAACAGACGATCAACACGAAACTTGATTATACTGTGTAGTATACCGGGTATCGTTTGGTTATGTTCACACGGTTACACTGTGTTAATGAGCATGTTACGGATCGGTATGTTACGTAGCATGTGTAGAAGGTGTCTCGTGTTACATAGATTGATTTGTTTAAAATGCTTTTATTTATAATAGTAAATGACTACACTTGCAAACACACACACAAACACACAGATGGGAGTAAGTGATAACGGGTACATCGTCACAGAAAATCGACGAGTGAAAGCTAAACTCACGGAGCCCGAATTTTGTAACCTTTGAGCTTTCCTGGCTGTTAAAACAAAGGTCGCTACAACACGCATACACAGGTGATGTGAATTTATGTCTCACTTTACACAGGTAAGTAGGTAAATCAGTCCTATAGGGGATGGAGGACGTCCGGCGAAATCATTGTGGTTTGGCCCAGCCAAGACAGCTGCAGGAGGGAGTCGACATTCAGCAAATCTTGGATCATTATTATAGAAAAATAATTTGTTTTTTTTTAAAAATCAATTTACATTTAGTGAATTATCGCAATGATGTCAGTCAAGCGAAGAACTTCATTATGGAATAGACAGGACATATTGAGTACATGATGAGACAGACTCGTGGCTTGTCTTGCGGGGACTCAAGGTGCAGGGAGAGTACAGGGTGAAAAAGTGTGAACACACTACGGCTTGACCACATACAGCAGGCTCATTTTTCAGTTGAGAATTTTGCATAGTCAGCAATTTATGTTATGAATATACAAATAGTTCTTTGAGGCAGAAAGGTTCCCCACCCCGGGTCTACAGCCTGTTTCGTGGACGGATTACAATAAGTGCGGACAACGCCCACCCTCTGAACTTTGCCATCGACTAGACTCGTGCGCTTGCAGTCAGGACATTAACTAATGAGAATGGACTTGCAAGGGTTTTGAACAAAACTAGTCTCTTCTTACTTACCTGTCACCGTTACACGGGCCGTTAAACTGGGTTAACGAGCACTGAAAGTTCTGAGTTTCTTTACCACACAGTCGGGAAACACCAACCGACAGATTAACGGTCTCCAAGCAACGCACAGACTACGTCGCCCTCCAGAAGCAGAGAGTACTTCTGGACATTCTGGAAATACCAATTTCTGTAGGGTCTTTATTTTAAACGACCTCGCTGAGGTGACCACATTAGTTGCGATTCGGACCGTCCATTCAACTGGCTAATGGGGCCGTTTGTAATTACCCCTGGCAAGCTGCCAGCAACCTACTTGCAGGGCCGTCCAGACAGCGTTTCGTTAATAAGCCCCCTGCTTCCTCTCGATGATCAAGTTAGTGCGCGGTTTTAAGGGTTTTAGACATGAAATGTTGCAATGCATCAAGGGGGGAACTGGGTTGAAGGTGGGCAGGTCGGAGGCAGATTATTGTTGTTGTTGTCGGTGTTATTGTTGTTTTGGCTGATGTTGCGGGGTGAGCTGGAAGCTTCTTCCCAAAGGCGCGCTGTGAAGGTCGACGGTGGTGACTGGGTGAGAGGGAGATGTCAGGTCAGAAAGCGAGATTGATCTGTTGGGCGGGAGGCCAGGAGACACGATCAGCACTTGACGCTGTATTGACGCGCCTCACGACAGACGGCGTCGTATGCTGACGTCGCACACTCTGACGGATTGCCGGACTGCCTTGCTGGTGCTGCTGCTGTTGCTGCTGCTGAGCCGCTGCCGCCAGTCATCCTAAACAGTTTAACGGAACTGCGACCACAGCTACCTTTGACGGCGATGTTGGTGAGTCTTGTGATGTTTGGCCCCATCCAGCTGCTCATGGGGTACCTATGGCGCCACTTACTTGGCTTATGATTTGATTTCCGGTATTCGTTGTTTCTGATTGTGTGGTTTCTTTTCTGCTGGGCTTAGAAATTCACTTGCTTAGGTGAGAATTGTCCAAATTTCAAAATAATATTTTTAATTCCAGTCTTATTTCATGCAACCAGTAACTCTCCCATCCTCTACAGGCCTCATCCCCGGTTTAAGGCTGCATATTTCCTTATTTTTCTATCTCGTCTGAGTTTGACTTGCAAATTATGATCCCGTGTGTAAATGAATGACAATATTGGGAATCGGTCAGGAACGGTAAAAAAAGACATGCAAATTTGGAAAGCTGCTGTTTGGAACCACGTGGTCGACGTTGCGTCATCCTGGCCAGGGCTGCAGCGCCTTGACCGTTGGCCAGTGCTAGGCGCTGGATGTGAGAGCGGATGTGGCTTGGCGCAGTCAGCTCGACTTTAGCCCCAGACGGATGTCGTAACGCAAGATAACAAAGCCAGCATTTCCGTGTCTCATGGACTGCAGTAGAGGTGTTATTATTATTATTATTTTAACACAGCGTCTGGAGAACAACAAGCAGTCAGGGTCTCAGTGTATTCAGCCTTCCCCACACATCACATAATCCGTCTTTGTTAATCTTGCTCCACCTGTCTGTTTGCTGTTAAGTTTGCTTGTATATGTTTACCTGGATGTACGTGAGTACAAATGTCGTTGGGCGTGGCACAGTTAGCTTCCACTGAGCTCCACATGCATGCGTAGCTGTAAGCACGAAACATGCTTGTGGCCGGAGCTTCTGTGTGGATGTTGACGAAGTTGGCAGCGACTGGTCTTTGCCACGGATGTGACGCAGGGCCACTTGTTCGTGCCTCGTCCATTGCGTCCTCACTAGCCTGGTACACCTGGTGTCCCCCACTAGCCTGGTCCACCTGGAGTCCCCCATTAGCCTTGTCCACCTCGCATCCTTCACTAGCCTGGTCCACTTCACATCCCCTACTAGCCTGGTCCACATGGAGTCCCCCATTAGCCTGGTCCACCTCGCATCCTTCACTAGCCTGGTCCACCTCACATCCCCTACTAGCCTGGTCCACCTGGAGTCCCCCATTAGCCTGGTCCACCTCACATCCCCCACTAGCTTGGTCCAACTCCGAAGGTGGACGATCACCGTGTTCCGCCGCCCTGTCAGTTCCGCTCTGGTAACTAATTATTTCTTGACACGCCAGACATCGTCAGATTTGTTTCGTGTCTGAGACTTCCTTCTCACGGGAATTTCTGAGAAAAAAAAACAACCTGTCTTGAATTGCCAACTAGCATAATTATGACTCGTTGTGGCTGGAATGGCTCGTTGTTATTTCCCAAACCTCTCTTTACCTCTCCCCCATACCCTTCCGGGAGGCTGCATTGGTCACTGTTCTCTTCGACTGAGATGGATTTTCAGAAATGGATAGCAGATGAATAGATCGTAGGATGATGTGAAAGAAGGGACAAACTGTGTGAAGTGTCTTGATGGCGGCAGTTCCGTCGTTCACTGTCTCAAGTCCTTGTTGTACCATCAGGCTGGTCCTTGTGGAGTCCAAGGAAAAAATTGGTTGGCGATCGTTGTCACCGCACAGGACGCGTCACGTGGGCTTGACTAACAAATGTCAGCACATGCCTGGGATTGTCAGATGACCCCAGAGGGCGCTGCTGCCTGAAGTCGGTCGATAGAGGTATGTGGGTAGGGCACTGTTCTGACATCAGCGTTGTGTGATGACATCATTGCATGATACTGGCATCATCCAGTATGAGGCAGTCGTACATGATAGAGCTTTATGTTGCCTTTTACAATGTGGAATTTTATTATCTGAAATGTGTGATGCTGTCAAGATGTATGTTGTGTTACTGATACGTGATACCATCATCAACACGGTGTGATGGTTGCATTATTCCTCCCCTTCTTTCTCCCTCCTTCCAATCCCACCCCTCTAGTACTCACATGCTATTTACACAATGCCGCTTGTATCCAAGGAATTTGCGGAGGAGTATTCGTGCCTTTACCGCCTTTGGCACTATTTCTTGCTGCTCGCATTAAAGATTAAACTTGTAATATGGTGTAAAGACAAAACATGTAATCTGACATAATGACAAATCATGTGACACGACACATTTTAATGTCATTGGCTGACAGTCATTTTGACATGAGGGGATATATGCATGCTGACAATACAAAGCAGACGTAGATTTCCATATACATGTCTGTGACCATTAGGCACTGAAACTTTAGACATACACACCCAAACACACACTACTTATCTTGCATGTACCAGCTTTGTTGCATTTAAAATATTCCCATGTATATACAGGTGACTGCTGCAAACCATGTGTAACGATTTACTGTACGTGTAGTCAATCCAAGCCATTGACAGGAGTGCAACTCTCACTGGGGGAGGGACTAGAAATAGCAAGGTTGGACATTGTGGCTAGTTCTGTCGATACTGGTCTCTTGTTTATCTCGCTTTACACACAAAGCTCGTCATTTCGGTTCCATACATAGTTCACTTCTTACCTACAGCATTTTACCATCCATACCTACGGAAACCCTTTTTAGCTGCGCGCGTGCGAGTGTGTGTGTGTGAGAGAGAGAGAGCCATGCTGAATCCAGTTCAGTAATGAGTAGGTTTCTCAATAAGCAATTCCTGGTGGACCTTGCAGCTCCATTGGTGGGAGAGTGAGTGAGCTATTTGAACTCTCGCGAACACGAAGTTATTTTTAAATAAATTTATTTTGAGAACTTACCATCCACATTTTCAATAAATATTTGCTTGTGTGACGCAACAAGCATTTTTGCTGTCGATACGAATCGAGCTGCGAGCGACTGGCGTCCATGGCCTTTGTTTTGTTTGCGAGAAGAGCTGCAGCACTGACAACACCCTAAACAACCCGGATGTCAGTGACAGATCATCTACACGAATCTGAGCCGACCTCTAGGAAAAATAATCTATTGACGAAAATACATCCCACGAAGGCAGAAGCCAAACCAGTAGAAGTTTGCCGACAAACACGACAAAGCGCGTCCTCGTGCTGAGCTCCTTCGTGACTCCACTCCACGAGAGCCGATCAAGGGAGACAACAGCGCAGTGTTAATCATCATCATGATAGAGTGACCTATCGCTACAGCAGTTGTCAGAGCACGGATACACACATTCATGCACACGTGCACGAATATTCCACACGCACACACGTATATAGGAGGGTCAAGGCAAGAGAAGAAAAAGAAGATTTTAACTCATCACGTGTCCGCCACAATGGCTATTTTCAGCCACAATTCTGCGCGCGCATCCCTAAAAATGGCGGCATTCCAACACGCGTATTGCCGTTTGGTGCCGCAGAGCTGAAGATGCAGGTGGTTGGCATTCAGTGTCATTATAGGGGTCAGTTTTTGTTTGGGTTCTGAACATTTTGGATTTTATTCTCTCCTGTCGCTAGCGTTTCTTTTGATTCTCGCATCTCGGTTAATCGATTCGACTTTCCAGAAATATGTCGCGTGTTTTGCGTGTAGACCTCAGCCTGAAACTCTGGAAACCGTTTTTCCAATGCAAGAAATGCGATACTACCATCTCCGCACGCAAGCAAGCACACTTTCTATTATAAGCAAGTAATCTTTTTTAATACTTTTCTTTCCTTCTCTCTCACACACACGCTGTAAACATGTCTGTGTGCAATATGCACGACTGCTTTTTTTTCATTCTCTTTTCTTTTTCCCTTCTCTCTTTCTCTCTCTGATATAGACATACACCTAAACAGTCATTCTCTCTCTGTTATATATATATACCATTTCTTTGTTCATCGATTTTCCTTTTTTTCATTCATTCTTTCGCTCTTGACACATACTTTCTGTCCCTCTCTCAAACACACACACACACACTCGCTCTTTCTGTTACGCACCAGTAATCTTTTTGATATCTTTTTTTTTCTATTTCTCTCTCCCGACGACATAAAGCCTCCGTGTTTTACATAACTGCGACACGAGAAAGACAAAAGCAGTCTCTCAGAGTGGTTCCGGCAGACCTCCCAGACTGAGTGCCGCGGTTGATGCGAGCAGGCGATGTCGGGCAGTTCCATCTGCCAGCAGACGATAACGGCGAGGAAGCGTGTCCTGCGTCCTGCACGTGGGCACCGCGCGAAATCAATGGAAAATGACTTCGTTATGTTGGCCGCCCCCACAGTGGGGGGATGTGTATATTTTATGTGGCTGGCTCCACACAACAATCCAATCATTTCATGAGTACCCACGCTGGGGGCCATGGATGCCAAGCAATCATCTCGTTCACTGTCGCTTTGGTCAGATGTCTATTCAATGTTCTCCACTTGCGTGTGAGCTCCATTCACCGTTGATACTCGCCAAGAAAAACCCTTTTAAAGTATCGAGTGTCGGGAGCTTGTTGGATGTTAATGAAACCGTGAGAATGTATCACCGCAGGTCAATTAACCTTTATCATGCTAAGTCTCCTGCCAATCAGCTGATGACACGATGGCAGTGTCAGTACAACTGTTAAAGTACTGACAGTAAATATATTGAGGATGAGTACTAGTCAGTCTCACTTCAGTTTGCTTTTACATTAACATTAAAATAATTCCTATAACCTCTACGTTTTCATTGTTATAAATGCTAATAAACTTGATGCTCTTGACGATAGTATACAGTATATAATATTAAATAATACTTCTTTGAATCAGACATCGGTGTACAATTTTGCATCAGTTAATCTTCATCAGCTGAATAAGATCTGCACTTAAACAGTGTCACTGTTACCTCCACTACTACACTTGCTACTACATTAAGTGTTCAGGGTACTTTACAAAAACAATACGAATACAAGATGAACACAGCTTACATCACCAACAAACGTACAGTCATAAATACAGGCAAAGAGAAAAAACCCTGCACATGAATCATGCAGCCCAGCATCAGCCATTGGCAGGTAAGGTCAGGTGGAAAAAGGTGAGTTTGAGGTTAGAGTTTGATGATTTGGACTTACACGAGCTGTGTCCCTCCTGCTGCAGGCTCAGAGGCGGAGGGAGTGTGAACACGCCACCATGTACGGGCTGCTGCTGGAGAGCATCCAGCACCACGTGCAAGAGCTGCACGGCGAGCAGGTGTGGCAGCAGGTGTTGCAGGAGGCCGGGCTGCGCAACATGGTCTTCTCCACCCACCGCCAGTACAGCGACCAGGTGATGGTGCAGCTGGCATCCGCCTGCAGCAAGGTGCTGTCCCGCTTCCTGCCCACCGTGGACTGCAGCATGCACTTCTTCGGCACCTGCTTCGTCACCTTCTGTGCGCAGTACGGCTACGACAAGATCCTGCGCGTGGCCGGCCGCAACTACTGCGACTTCCTGCACGGCATCGACAACCTTCACGAGACCATTCGCTTCAGCTACCCCCGCATGCAGAGCCCCTCCTTCATGGTGGAGGAGGAGGACGCGGATGGGTGTGTGCTGGTGTACCACTCCCAGCGCAAGGGTTTCTCCCACTACGTCATCGGGCAGCTGCAGCAGTGCGGGCTGACCCTGTACGGGGTCAAGGTTGATATCAAGGTCCTGAAGGAGACACCTGTGGGACACGGTTGCCACGTGCGGTACCGCCTGGACTTCAACAACAGTTCCTTCACCCCACCCACACCTATTCAGTCGCTGGCCCGCATCAACAACGCTCTCTGTCCTGTCTCAGGCTCCATTTTGTTCAAGGTGATCCATCACACAATAGGACATCGGCAAACATCCCCACTAGATATATAGATATAGACATGCGCAATGACCGAACTCTTTAATAGAATAAAATAACCATCTTGTGTCTGTAAGTGGAGTATCGTTTATTCTAATATCAGTCAACTAAAATCAAGGAATTTAATGCAACGGAAGTAGTTTAATTTTCAAGCCTTTGACATTAGTTAGACATCAAAATATTAATAGGAAATCATGATGTGATTTGCTGTAAAGCATTTCCCCTTTGTGTGTATGATCTTTATCATATTTTTCATGCTCAGCTTTTCCCTTTTTGCATCGTGTTTGGAGAAGAAATGGTGATTTTGCGAGCGGGGCCCAGTGCAGTCAATTTATTCAGTGGCCAACAGTTGGTGGGTTCACGGGTCACAGACGTCTTCTCCCTGCGTAGACCACCTGTGGACTTCACCTGGAATAATGTGAGTATCAAGATGGACAGTGGAGGTAACGCTTGTCAGTCATTCGTCCCTTGACAGGTACCTGTCATAGGTGGGGTCCATCGGTTGAGTACAATATTCCTTTTTGTGAGGTGGCCATTGCTGTGATCAATGACTGAGGTCTTGTGTTGAATTGTCTTAGTGATGGTCCTTAGTATCTGTCAAGCCTTTTTGCTGTCACCTCGTGCCATTCCCTCCTCTATTCACCTCTCCCTTGATGGCATGGGCAGTTCGGTTGCTCAACGGTTAGCTCTTGTCACCAGTACAGTGAGGCGTGTAAATAATGTGGACACAGAAGAAAAGATTAAAATAATTTAAAACATTTCCCAAGTAATAGAAGCATCTGCTTACAGATTGACTTAAAATTCTTAAATTTTCAGTATAATTGTTTTCCTTTGTGGTCACCAAACACATAAACAAAATACAACGAAAATCATGACTTTATTACTCAAAAATTAGACCATTTTGCTGGTTTACAAGTGTAAAAGCTTTCAGTAATACAGTTGCTGACCAGGGAATATCCTGGTTTCTGATGTTTTTATGTTTAGCCTTGTAATATTGAGCGCAATCTTTTTTCTATGGGAGGATATGTACTGCATAAAGTTTTAGAGTTAACTTTCACTGGAAATCCATTAAGCATGTATGTATTTTATTAATACTCATACTTCTTTTGTGTGTGTGGTCAGATCCTGTGTCAACAGAACGTTGTTTTTGAGCTAGAATCGCCCCCCTTGTCCAACATTGCAGACGACAATAGTCAAAGCCATGGACTGGAACAGACGTTGAATGGCACAACAAAACTTAAACAGTGTGTGGATGAAGTGCCTTCCGATGTATCCACAACAAGCAGAAAATGGACAAGCAAGCGTCTGCTTCGTGGGCAGATGAAGCTAATAAAAGAATGGGGGCACATGACATTTCTTTGTGCACCGCTGTAAGAATTTTGTATTTCAACTGTAGCTGCACTTATTTAATATAATAAACAGTATCTAAAATATTTTCACATAGATAAATTAACATAAGGTTACACCCTCCAGGAAAGTCAACTTTGATTCTACAGTACCATCTTATGACTTTTCCTGAAATGCAAAGGTTTTCTCAAATCTCCTTAAGAAGCACACCCACAATGATGAGAATGCCATTATTTCCTAGCAGTGATGTACATTGTCAGTAATGTTTTTACAGTGTTGGGAACCTGGAAGAGTTGCAGGATCTCGGCATGTACATCAATGACCTCAACTTGTATGACAGCAGTCGGGAGATGGTCATTGCAGGATGGCAGCATGCTTCACAACTTGAATACCTCATGGAACAGGTATCAAAATACACATGATATCGAAACTTCAGTAACTCGTGGAACAAACATTTAAATGTGCATAATCAAACAACCTGAAGATTTATTAGCATTTATCGAAATATGTATGTTGTTGAAATTATGGATTATAGACCTAAGAGAGCGAATGATATTATGTATCTGGATGCCATCAGCTGATGGGTAGGTAAAATACACAATTATCAGTGTTAGAAATTTTAAATACTGTCTCAGCTTATTATCTTGCCAACCCTATTTGTTCAAACAATTTGTGGTAGAACAGATTTCAGTTACCCCTAAATTGCCCCTTATAGTTATGGGTAATATTCCCTCTTTATGCTGCTACCCTTGGTTCTCACCCAACATTGATGTCGCATGGATTATCATGGTGAGTCTGGACTGACTGTATTTTCTACATTGTATTACCCTCATTCAAAACATCCCATACTATTACAGAACTGTAAAAGAAAACAATAATACTTTAATCAGAATAAACTAATAACAAGAATCTGTAGGTAGCTTACAAAATAATTAAACAAAACTTGGGATCAAAGCATTTAATCAGACATCTTCGTGTTTTTAAAACCATGTACATAAAACAAGCTATAATTTATGATTAGCACTTGTATGCTGTGTTTTTATGGAAATGTGCGGAACGTGATACTTATAACAAAAGTGTGTTTATGAAGCAAATCTATGCTCTGCCTAAATGTGTGCATGTGTATGTGCATGCTTGTCATTTTTGTGTAAATACATGTTGCTAAGGAGAGTGTTTTTGTGTGTGTGTGTGTGCCCTCATGGCTGATCATGTATGCTTGTAAATATTTATGTTTATGCTTGTAGCAAGTAGAAAAGAGCAACAAAATTCGCAAGAATCTCAAAGCACTGGACAAAGCACGGACAGAGAGCAACAAACTATTGTACTCTATGTTACCAGAAACCATCGCTGTCCGCCTCAAACATGGAGAAGATCCAATCAACACATGTCAGGTATTTATTCTGCTGTATATTTGAGGAGAGTTTTGTTGCATTTTATTTATTATGAGTATTATATTTTGGCATATTGTGTGTAAAAAGAACTCAGATGTATATTGGATAATATATAAAGGCAGATGATGTATGATACATACTTGTATATCTTTAATATTCCTGAAATAATCTGAATAATGTTTGAGTGAGTCATCATTTAATTGATTTCTTCAAGCGAGGTTTATCTCTGTGAGGGAGATAAATGGCCAAGGGAAGGAACTGCTACAAAAGAGATTAAATGCAGCATTTAAATTCTTAGTTTTTGTTAAACATAGCTTCTTTTTTTTTTTACAGAAAATATAGTGTATAGAACAGAGCTTCTGTAGTGGAACATAGAGAATATAGTGAGAATGATTTTATTATATTGTAAACATGTTGTACACTGTCAAAGCTTGTCTGCAAACTTTGAAGAAAAAGTCCATAAAAATAAAGCTTTGACTTTATAGGAGGAGAAACACTAAATTCATTGGCTTAAGCCTTGCAAAGTTTTAAGCTAAGAGCAAATAATTTCACAAAATTGTAAAGTTTGTGGCAGAAAGAATGTGAAATGTTATGTGTCTTTTCTTACAATTGTAGTTAAAACATAGGTGACAGACAGAATAGATGAAAATAGATGAAAAACTACACTTCTGTGATACTCTTTGGCTTGATATTACTCTGACTTTTTTTCGCCAGACTTTTGATGCTGTGACAATACTCTTCAGTTACCTGGTTGGTTTCAAAGACATCTGTAGTAATGGATCAGCCATGGATATTGTTCGCGTCATGAACAATTCCTTTATGGTCTTTGACCCCATTGTTGACAAGTATGGCTTGTTTAAGGTTTGTATTCTTGATTTGCTTTAGATAGCTTATACCATAGGTAATGTAAACAACAAAAGTTGTTGGTGTTTTTTTCCCATGTCTTGGTTTAGACAAGTAACATACATGTTGTCCATCCATGTAAGGACTCGTAATTGTCTGTTGATGTGAAGGTCGAAACACTCGGTGATGCTGTGTACATGGTGGCGGGTGGAGTACCAGATGTTCGGGAAGATCATGCCCAGAAGGTGGCACACTTGGCTCTGGAATTTGTTAGTGAAGCACACAAAGTCAAATGTCCACTTGAGGGAACGAGCTTGAGTGTTCGAATTGGTGAGTATAGGTCATATGGCTTGTCATGTTGCTCAGAACCAGGAGAGATTGATTCAAGTTTCCCTCACATTGTCAGAATTGGTAGGAATTGATCCCCACTTTAGGAAAAGAAGTAAAAAGACAAAGATGAGGGAATTCAGCTTCCAAAGAGAATTATTATTATTATTGTTGTTATTGGCCAGAGATCTTGAGGTTCATCAAATTTCACCATTCAAATTAACACCAGCATTTCATCCATTCATTTCTATCACTTTCTGTGTGTTTTTTCAGGTATGCACACTGGAAGTGTTGTTGCTGGTATTGTTGGAAAACGAACGCCACAATACTGTTTATTTGGAGACACTGTTAATACAGCAGCACGGATGCAATCCCACAGTCAGGTTGGTTACACCTACCATAGTTTGGATATTACCGTTTCATGAGTTTCAGGGTAGTGAAGCGTGGGGATGAGAAACATCAGGGTAGTTTATCATGGGGAAGAGAACAAGGAAGAACAGAGGAAAGGAGGGACAGGGAAGAAGTACATTGTGTGTGTGAGGGGGGGGGGGAGAGTGATCTGCACATAATGACGGTTGCAAAGGCAGTAAATTTGCATAATTTTTTTCTTGCTATGATTTTCAGCCAGGGAGGATCCATCTGTCTCAGCCATGCCATGAATGTTTAAAAGGTACAGACTTGGTGTCAGTTTACAGGGGTCGCATCAATGTCAAGGTAAGTCACATCCTAGCACAGTGAGTTAAAGTGGACATATCTGTTCAGCTCTCCTCTCTCCTTATGTTTTTAGCTAGTTGTGTATGTAAGGTCAGAGTTTGAGTCTTTTAGAATCTTTATCAACTCCAGGCTAGTAGGAGGGCAGAATCTTCCTAGTATAGTGGAAGACAAGCATTCTTAGGAGTAAAGCACAATTCATGCATTCCTTGTCTGATGCGATTATTGCAAGACTGCATGAAAAATAGTCAGTAACCATGGAGATGTTCAGCTGTTTTAATTCAATTTCTGACGTTTTTCACACAAAAGTAAGCAAGTTAGAGGAATTGATAAGAGTGTTCTTCGAACTGCATTCACGCATACAAATTTATTGCATAGATTATTCTCGGATGTAGGACAGCATTTGTAACAAAATAATCCACTTGCAAATACGTATAACCAACCCAAAGAGTCGACTTCAACTACAAAATTTCTTCCAACATAAATTTAAATCCATTGTCTTACATATTTCTCTTAAATCAAAAATGCCTAGCATTTATTTTGTTCAAGTTTCCAGTTGTTTTTGTTTTCCATTTTTAATTATTGTCACGTTCTCAAGAGTCTTTAATACTGATGTAGCTTTCGCAGAAATTTTCTGTCAGAGAGCTTGAAACCATTGTCGATGTTCTGTATCATGGTATTGCAACTGATGTACTGCTCGTCATTTTCTTCATACCAGTGCACATTCATATGCATTGCCCAGGGTTTTTTTCGGTCTCTGTGTACACTGTCCGCGCATGTTTCTCCAGCCTCTATCCATTCTTTTTGTCCGGAGGCTGCTCTGGCCTTTTCCCATTCCCAGCATCCTGAAGACGCTCAGTTTTCTGCATGGCCACAGCAGGCCTGGGCTTGATCTTCATCTCGACACGCTTCAGAGAGTACCCGGGGTCGGACTTCCATTCGTACCACTGGATGCCTGTGTTGGTGCCGTCGGGTGACGATCGGCGGAGCGCGCTTCCGTTGCCCATGTGATGGTAAATGCCGTTGAGAGAGCTGTGGCTGCAGGCGTTGAACCACCACCCAGACTGGTCCTTCAGGCCGCAGTTGGCCCACCAGAGGTCGTTGTCGCGGTCCGGGGTGGTGAAGCGCATCCCGTTGTGGTGGCTGAAGCTGTCGCCCGCGGTCCCGCTGTAGCGGCCCAGGTTGAGGCGGTAGTCGTCGTCTTCACCTTTAACCAGCATCTGGAAAGATAGCAGGAAACTTTGGCTACACAGATAGCAAGGAGAAAAAACAAGAAATATTTCATTAGTGTGGAAGAGCTTTTTATCTTCTTTCAGTTCTTGTTTATGTTCGAAACACGACATGAGGAACAATAAACAAGAATTTCAGCTTTTTCTCACTTTTCTTACATCTTTAACCTTTGTTTTACAGTCTAGTTATCTCAAGCAGAAAGCTAAAGGACTGAAAAATAATGAAGACAAGCATAACACATTACAAAAATATGATATCTTTGATTCTGTTGCTAAACATGTTTGAGTTTATGTTCAATGGAACGAGTTCTTGCAAAAGCTTACATATGCATAGATAGCATGCACCCGCTTGTTGTCCCAGTCCCAGAGGTCGATGCGCAGTGTATAGTTGGTCTCTCGGGTGAGGATGTGGATGTTCTCGTTGCCCAGCCAGAACTCGCCGTTGACGTTTCCGAAGCCGAAGGCGTAGTCGTCCCACCGGCGCGTGAAGTTGACGGCGCCATCTTGGCGGCGCTGGATGACCGTCCACCCGCCCTGCGCCGTGTCCATGTCGCAGTACACGTTGAGCACAAGGCCAGTGGACAGCTTGATCGGGTACACACCCGACATGTCCACTCCACTCATCTTTAGCTCGCTGCAGTCTGCACCGACAAAATTTGATGTACTTTCAAAGGATGAACTCTTTGATATGTTAGGTCTTGTGAGAAGAAGAAACATATTTTAGAAAACATTAACTCATTAAGTGCTTTGTAGAAGATGCACTTCGTATTTTTTCTGAAAGGAGACATACTTTTCGCGGGCTCAGCTTGGTAAAATAAATATGTAGAGTGAAGGATAATCTTTTTACGTATACGGCGCGATGCAGACAGTCTTTAAGCGCGAAACAAGATTCAAGGTGGAAACAACTGGAGACAACCACAGCAAAGACAACTACAACCACAGCCACAGCAGATTACCTCGAGCTACAGGGATGTCTTTGAGGGCAGGAAAGCCGGTGCCAGTGTTGACATTGGTGCGCTTGTAGCCATGACCCAGCTTGCGCATGATGTTCTGCTCCAGCTTCGTCAGTCGGCTGAGGATGGGAGAGAACCACATGTTAGGATACGTGTTTGCACGGCCTCTGACCAGGATACAGGATACAGGATACAGAAATGTTAGAGATTTAGAGAGTCTTTGATATACAATGTCATATCTTCTGTTAGATGCTACCTCCACAGCGCACTTCATTTAATTTCTTGAGCATCTTGTGCTCTGTTTATGAATTGCAGAAGTGAAATATAACAGTACATCGATCAGAATGGAAATATAATAATCTATCCATCAGAAGTGAAAGATAATGGTATATCGATCAAATAACCTCGCCGTCACTTTCATCGCTGCCCACCTCATTCCCCGACCCTCGTGTGCTCTATGTATATTGATGTATGTAATAGTAAATTAATGCGCATTAATGCGGGAGGGACAAGCAGGAAGAAATGGATGTCCATCAGACTGCGGTGACCCTCTGACCTCAGCATAGAGTTGTAGTGGCTCTCCACCATGCTGCGTTGCTGCAGGGCGTCCTTCTGCATGCGCTCCAGCACCATGCACTGATGCTCGTTCTGCACCTCCACCGGCAACCCCCGGTACGTCTCTGTCTCACACATACTCTCCTGCCCCGCCACCACACCCACCACTACCGTCACCAGGACCACCATGTACCACAGCATTGCTCCTGGAGACAGAGAGATGTACCATCGCGGTCACCAGCATCATCACAACTGTAAACTAGCAAGAGACCTCTACACAGAATGAAATGATTCTTTATTTGGTTGCCCTATTATCAAACCAGCTATTCCGATCTTTATTTTTTTTCTTAGTTAAAGAAAAATGCTTGACAGCCACCATAGCACTTTGGAAACCGTTAACCGACTCCTTAATTTTCAACTTAGGGCGTTGGTGTCACACAGTAGAAGGTGTCTCCTAGCACAGGACATCCCTTCCACCCGAAACCAGCCCTCGGTCTTGTCCTGTGCTCCCAGCTAAGCACGTAAAACAAAAGAAAGCCAACTTCTTAACTAGTCGTTTCCCCGCAGCAGTCGAGCATGAGAACAACAAACAAACAACAGCGTCATTACAAATACAGAAACGAGAAGAAACAAAACAGATCCTATAACAACACAAACAACAGTGTTACCAGACGCTCCTTTCGTCGCTGGAGGAGCAGGGCGATGTACTCGCTGACGATTCGATGCCCAAGATGCTTTGCTGTGCGGCAAACCCGTCGGTTGGCACAAAATGAGCGGCAGACGTCGACATGAGAAGCTGCGGGGTACCCCAGGGAGCAAGGGGGTGTGTACGGGTGGGTGGGGTAGTTTCTTGTCGCCGACCCGTCCTGTTCTGAGCTGGTAGGGGCAATGCCAAACATGTGGAGATGGAGATGATGAGAGCGCCGATAAAGGAGGACTCCCCCTCACTCTCCCCTCCACGTGTTTTCATGGTGTGTCGCTCACAACACAGTCGCACCCAGGCTGTCAGCCAAACCCTTGCTGCGGAAATCCTGCAAGAGAGTTTTTGTGGGGTTAAGGCCCTGATGCCGTGTGCTGGGTCCTGACTTTCCTTGTCAGACCCTCGTTTCTAGGGCTCGTTATTTCGTATAAATAGTTTGCACCAGATCTCTCCAGTTCCTTACAAGGTTTCACGAGCGTCCACGACTACATGCGATATCCCTACATGCGACATTGAACGTATAAACAGTCGGGTGTAGAAACAGGGAATTACAAACACTCGTGCAGCCCCAGTTTAGGGGAACAGCGTGCTCGTGTCTGAAGGGTAAACATCCGGGGAGACTGTTTTTCACTTTAAAATCCCCGGGTAAAAGAATAAAAAAACAAAATAACTTAATTAAATTTTCATCGATATTTCCTCACATGCTCAGGGTCATGTTAGGTCAGGTCAGGTCAGGTCAGATTGAGTTCTCAGGCTGTTGTCGGATAATGAGAATGAGGGAGTGCTATGTTTTAAGGTGAGGCTCGCGAGTAAAGTGAGGTCATGTCGCCATCTTACTTTGAGTAAGGCTTTCTGACGTCACGGCCTCACATGATGCAGAAGGTAGTCATTCCACGCTGTGACGACGACGCACACAATTCTGACGTCACCTGTGGGAGTGCACAATCTTGACGTCATCGGCTGTACTTCTGATTTTTTTTTTAAATGGAACGAACGAAGAAAATACTGCAAAGTCACCACTAGATGACAGTACTATCCTACCAAATATAGAACACACACACAAACACACACACAGACACACACACAGAGGGCTTATTTGCGAGCAGCTGTGCCGGAAATAAATTAGGATGACTTGCCGTGTTATCGTTAGTGCTAACAAGTATCTGAGCCAGGCTGTTTAAGTTGTTGATTTTGTTTCAGGGTAAGGGCGAGCTGAAGACCTACTGGCTGGCAGGCCGATGCGGCCAGGAGTCTACCCGTCACAACTGCCTGCTGTTCCACACCGAGCACCGCCGCCACTCGCGCCACCACAGCAGCAGGTACCGGCACCCTGGGTGATCCTCCCAACATGGGAGTGCGCTGTGCCGTGTGAATGGCGGGAGGGCTTGTGGCGTTTCTCCCAGTCCTTCCAAACCGGATTTTACATGGAACGAACTACACACGCATATACATATACAGAGGTTCAGTCAACAAGCGTTTCTGGTCGACTCCTGAAATGATAAATTGTTGCACCACTTATCAACCGCCGCGAAAAACAGGAACTTTAGAGAACCGGATGTAAACTTGCGGAACTGCTTGCAAACGTGGAAAAGGCATTTTCACACACACACACTCACACATATGACTAGGCAAGAGAGTCTATATTACCACTACCATTTCCCTTCTATTTTCTTTTTATTCCTACATTTGACATCTGGTTGACAAATATTGATTGATTATATGTATGCACATGTATGTTGTGTCTGTCATGCATCCGTGTACGTGTGTATGCTTTTATTAGGTTATGCATGTCTGATGCACATAATATGTATATATATACATGTGTGTGTGTGTGGAGAGTGGTGGGGAGGGGGACACATTTTACGTGTCATTCACCTGTGTGAAGGAGAAGAAGTAGAAGCAGATGCTGGCATAGCGAGACAGCAAAAAGCTTGCAATAACAGATTTATGGTCGCTCGTCTAGGACTGGCAGGAAGTCAGTGTCTGGCGGTTTGTACTGCAGACTTTTTAAACTAAGATAGTTTGCCAGCTCTCCGAGCCCCTGAATGATCTCTCAATCAAAGTGCGAGGAGACGGCGAGGTAGCCTGCCCTCAGTGACTTCTGCAATAAAAAGAAAAAAGGACCAGGTAAGGTGCGAACACCTCGGATGATCTGGGTAATCAAGCAAAATCCAGGTGTGGCGGCCATGGCAGTTTCGCTCAAACCTACTGCAGGTGCATTTTCAGTGGGTGCGAAGGAGTTGAAAGTTTGTGGCCTGTCTTCGGTGCTAGATGATAAATAATACGAGATGAACACTGAGGCAGTAACATCAGAAATAACTGGCTTTCTTCAAAGGTGTGCGAAGTTGCCATAACTGGACACAACCGTGCACCAACTGTCCTGAATACATCACATAGGGGTCCTCATCTTACCTTGCCTTCACAGTCACACACATCGCACGCAAACATTCATTCTTTCATGTAAATGTATGTATGTATACATTTATGTTAGTGTCGACAAACTGAAGAACAGACACAGGCACAGGTTCACCAAGAATATGAAGACAACAACAGATGCTTTTATGGACATGAATACTTCTCTTGATACCTATGTCATATTTACTTACTTGTGTGTAAGTGTGATGTTTGTTTTCATTGTCCTCAGCTCTGCAGACGGCGCCTTCGACCTCCACAGTCTGCACTCGTCCACGTCGGCGTCCTCCTTCCAGGCGACTACCATCCCCGCCGACGACGACGATGAACGGACGACAGCTGAAGGTCTGGGTGCCGCCAACAGTTTGTCAAACGGTTGTGAAGCAGGTCATAACCAGGCCACTAGATGTTAACTGAGCGCTGTCCATGTCCCTGATGGGGCCACTTTTCTGACTAGTTCTGAGGTTGAGAGAGGGGAGTTTTAGGGGCTAGACCTTCCGTTCTCAATGTCCATTATATTTTTGTTGCTCATTGTTTACATCAAATGTCTGAAGATATTTCATGAGCAGTTTCCCCGGGTAGGAAATACAGGTTGTGTGTTCTTTTCTTTCGCGAGTATTATAGGACTATGCGCTCTTCTCGAGTACAACGATTACTATGGCCGTCAGAATCACATGTCCCGGGGTGGGGAAGATTTCTTACTCATTTCCCTCAACCGTCTCCCACTTGTACATAGTTGCCTCCCTTGTACCTGATGCTAACCTGTTTATTAGTTTCCAGGAGGTGAGTGGCAACAGTTATCCTGTTTTCAACATCACCAACCACTTGTTGCAGAGATGTGCACGGCATCCAGTCATGGCATCACGTATCTGGAGGAGTTCCCGGAAGACATATGATCACGTGGCTGACAGGGTCACGTGGCTTGTGAGCGGTCCTCGGTCTCTGGAAGGTGCGAGTGCTGGTAGTTGCCCCTGTGTCAAGTGGTGTGTCTGGTGCGGCACGGGGAGACACGTGGTCAGAAAGGACAACTCCCGACACCAGTTCATGACATCACAGGAAATTTTATCTGGAGTACAATGTTGTCGCAAGAATTATTTTTAGAAAGATGACATCAGCGCTGCTGTGTACTTTGCTACGGATAACTACTGAGCTTAATGATATGAACAGATCTGGACAGAGGTTATCCGCTCAGTTTTAACAGGTTTTCTTGTGCCTGGGTATGGCTGACATGGTTTAGTTTATTAATGATTAAACCAAGCTAATTAAATAATTCACCGATATCAGTACATTGCCCTATTGAGCACTACTCATCTTCCAGCAATAAGTTCATCGTCCTCGTGATCACCACCACACCACTGTCATCGCAGCCAAAGACTTAATTTGTTGGGTGAACAATCACCCACATAAACGCTGATTCTAATTCACTTCCTCGGCTCCAAAACTGACGATCTTGTGCCCCTAGCAGTTATGTTGTTTTTGTGAAGCACTCTGACCCTGCCTTGATGGTGGGGAAAGACGCTGTAGAAATCATCGTCGTCACCATCAATCATCAATTAATCATCATCCATCATCACCACATATTTAGTGCAGGGGAAGCTGAGGTCAAGCTGTGGCCTTCAATTTATTTTATGTCAAGGCGGATCCTAAAGCTAGTGAGAATGATCGCCTCCCTACTGTCAGAAGTTATTTGATGACCTCGATTTTTGTTTGCTAGGAAATATTTACATACATACACGGTGGGCGCACCTTCCTTTGAGCTCACGGTTGTGGGTGAATAATGTACAGATGTACGATGACACTTCTACCTAGAATTTATAACGGGTATATTCTAGTAATCTCTGTATATATGTAATGTACGTAACGTTATTGTAACGGGTACTTGTGTCACGAGTGTGAGGGGTTCACTGTGACTACTGACGGGGTGTGTGCTGAGCGAGATATCCAGTACTCCATCGTGGTGTCCGGGAAACCCGTGTTTACTCGGTAACATGGGATCTCGAACTGTAAAATTAGTGAGTGGCTGTAGTCTATTACCAAACCAAGCTGAATTCTCCAGCTTATGTCCAAACAAAAGATTGTCTCCATACACACTGTTTGTAAGGAACATGTTAGTGCTTATGTGAGATACTAGAATCTGGCCATGTAGTAAAGTTCAATGTCTGTGCGATTAAGCATGAAAATAAAACTTTACTTCTAACTAAAATCTTTGATTTTTTTAAAGCTTAATTTATTTTAAAGCTTAATTTATTTACCTCAAATTTATAAACAGCTCGCGACATCGCAACAATATTTTAATATACAGTAACATTACTGAGTAATTCCAACCAATTATAAACTTACTCCTTTACATTTTAATTGCTGTTTTTTAAAGTTTTAAAATAGACAGCATCTAATAACCTCTAGCATAATGTATTTCTAGGCTTCGAGTCACTATAATTTATCCGCGAGCGACCGCATTTCTTGTTGTGATGCAAATGTTATTCACGTGTCCCGCTTCTTCTGACAATGAGAGCTGAAAAAAGCCTGAGAATCGACCAAAAGGCGACACAAAATTAAAAAAAGCTTACAAACAAAAAAGGACAAACATTTGAGGCTTTGCTGGTAGACCTTCAGGCTAAGGAGTCAAACCTCAGTCCTCTGGAATTCCTGCAGGTCAACCCTAAAGGGAAGTAACTGGAACAGAGATTGTTACAGACGTTGCAGAAGTTACTGTTCTTTGATCTCACTACAACATCTGCAACTACCATATGCAACATGCGTGCAACAAGCCTGTCTCCACGACAGACGAGTGTGATGAAAGAAACACGAATAAAAGAAAGCAATGAGCGATGTTAAGAGGGTTATGGCGGCATGTTTATCGACATTTGAAGTTCAGTCTTACAGTTCTCACGAAGGTTGTAAGGTGAACCTTTCAAGGACTGGAAGCGTCTATAAGAAATGCGGCTTAAAGCCATATATTTATACCCTTTGACATCTATCCCTCGTTTGTGGAACACCTTCTTGCACGGCCAAATACTTTTCCTCTTTAGAAAGATTCGGCTTTTTGTACGGCGAACTGCTTCATTTCAATTTTTACGAGGGCATTGTTCTCACATCTCTAGCGACAGTTATCAGAGCTTAATGTTGTTGGCTCCACGGTAACTTAAACTAAGATGCGTTTTACAGATGAGAAAAGCCTACTAAATGTGAGAGAGGTCAGAGGGCAGGATTGTGTGGCACCATCTGGAGGCGAGTATAAGGTTAGGGTTAGCGTAAAAAGCCTACTTTAGAAAAAAACTTAAGCTTTCGCGGCCTTGTACAGTAGGGTTCGATTACAACGGAAATACGGCAAATTATTTATCCTTTTTCTGTTGTCGAATTCCTGTCTTTGTGCATACCACTAAATACTTCAAAAACTATCGAACTATCAACATTTAAATAGAAAAAAATATTTTAGTAATAAAAATAGTTTGTTAATTTCTGCGGGATCACACTTTACAATACATCAAAGATGAAGTAAAATATTATTGTTCATTTTAATACGCTCATTGTTTTCGGGCATTTTTTTTAAATCACAAATTAGGTCATGGATTTTCTGCAGCATTCAGTTTATACAAAAGAAAAAAAAATAATGCACGTACCTCGATTGACTTGTGAGCCAGGCTGAAAGTAAAACATAATTATTAATTATCCACGTTTTGTACCAGGTGGTGTACAAGCAACCAAGCCACTTGAAGCTGTTATTTTGAAAGAGTTTTTCCGGCTAGCATCCGATTAATAACATTCCTGACTAGGACTAACTTCTCTTGCGTCTTTGGTAAACTCTTTGTAAGAAATAGAAGAGGGTAATGCTCATTTATACACAAGATGTGTATAGACTGATACCTGACCTACTACCTCCTTGCTATTCGTCTCTCACGAGGACCAAGGATGAAGTCCAGCCTCTCGGTGTCAGTCACATGCTGAATTAATCGCCACCTAGACAAAAGCACATCAGGTCAGTGAGGCCAGGGAGGTGGTGACAACTCCCAGCTGACAGTGAACGATGTTCACATTCCTGCCTTCTCACTTTCTTTTTTGAGGGTACGGCTACCCACCCACTCCCCACGCCCCTCCCCTCTTATTTGGTTCAGACGCCACTGCAGGTAGCAGCCAGTCACTTCAGGATGTGACCACAAGGCTAACCCGACTGAAAAATTATTTTTGAAATTCCTAAACTTAGTTCTGGGTCAGATAAAGTCGGGACTAAATTCTGTTTCATTGGCAAGGTACAGGTTTTTGAACATCGCACATCAAGATCTCATTTCTATCGGGATGTCACAAAAAGTAGACTGCTTGTGTGGGCAACACCTGAGCATGAGTAGCAAACTCTTTCTTGCTGTCGTTAAGTTAACTAAGGTCAATTTAGGTCAGATCATGTGCACTTTTCTCAAAAAAAAAAAAAAAAAGTAAAAACGCATTTTTTCTAGCAAAGGACATTGTCATATCTTGTTACCTTGCCAGTAACTTTGAGATTAATTTTAAATTGTCCGCAGATCTTTGACAGGAGCTCGCCTTTACAGAGGATTAAGCTCTCTATTTCGCCTCAAGCATCCGGCGATCATCACGTAGCTAGCAATTTGAAGAGCGGAGACGTGATACTAAGGAACGTAACTCTTGGTCGCGTGGCCTGGTTATCTCCCCACTTCAGCCTGTGATGGGGAGAGGGGGTGCCCTGAACACAGTTGCAGGAGGCAGATTCCGGGCACGTACCTTCTTGTGATCAAAGAATTTAAGAGTTTGAAGTCAGGTAAAACCTTTCTCGGAACACCTCGATATTTTTAGCCAGCGTACGGTGCGCGCGAACTTGCGCGAAATCGTAGAAATGTATGGAGACTATTATTTTTGTGTGAAGTTTTTGCGTTGCTTCTAAAGCTTTTTGTAGTTACAATGCTATTTGATAAAATTTAGGAGTTTTCGATTCAGCGTTTTGAATTTATTATTATTTTTTTTTTGGTCGCGATAATGGTGGCTTTGACCTTTGTCCCAGAATCTCTCACGAAGGTTGTCCTGGTCTCACAAGAGTAGTAGAGTAGGAAGATGGTCAGCTTTGAGGCAAGGATGGGTGGATGGGTGTGTGGGGGTCAGGGTGCAAAGTCTATGCTGACAATAAACGACTGTTCACATTCTCTCCTTAGTATCTTTTTTAAGGGGCAGCTTCCCCTCTTGCCTTCCACCTGGTTCCTACCCCACTGAAGTGATGTAAGCTCGTGGAGTATGTGGTTCAGACGAACATCGTCATAGTCGCACATATCTGCTGGGTCTAATTTAGTTTCTGTCCTAGTTACCACGAGTTGCATAAGAGGTAGGGCTTGGTTTCATATCGAGACGCACGCACTTAAACTCCAACAAGGTTATACAGCTTTTTAAAATGTTAAATAAAGACCTTTTTAACCATCAAGATCCTAAAACAAACCATCCACCCGCTCCTTTTGGGGGTGGACACTGCAGAAACACTGCTTCTGTAGGCAGACTCTGATGCGGATGGACAACTGTATCTACACCCACTGCTCTTCATCTCCCGTCTAAGCAGCATTGTAACCTCCAGCCCGTCAAAAGGTGGCTCCCTCAACCCAGACGAGGAGAACGGAGCGCAAGAGAATGGACTTTATTGAGCCAGCGACAGGTCCAGCGTGGGCGTCCAGAAGGCAAAGAGCGGCACTTCACGCGCGTGCGTGGAAAAAAAAGCTATTATCAAAAATCGACATTGGGGATCGAAGTCTACAAGTTCAAGCACAGGGTACTCCTTTCAAAAAATTTATTGCGCTTTTCCTCCCTAAGTGATAGCCTCATACACTCGTTCAATGTTGCTCTCCGCGGAAAGTTCTCTTTTCTTCTTCTTCTTTTTTTTTTTTGGAAGCAAAGGACAATACTCTTTCGCAGATTGAAGAGGGATTAAGGTTAAACAACTGCTGCACTTTGTGAACATTTAACGTTAGCTGCCTCCTTAAATTATTGTTTGAAATCCACGTACCCCCACCCCGTTTCATTATGTGTAATGAGACTAATAATACTAATGAGAGTAATAGAGATATTTCAGTAAAAGGATTAAACAGAGAAATCCCTTCAATGAATACCAACAGTGGATGCAAAGTTCAGCTACTCATGCAATCACTCCAATAACGTCTGTGATAATTCAGTAAGTAAATATCCTATTGTGTTAATTGTGTAACTGTAAACCTAATGTTTACAATGGATCGTTTTATTGTATTCTCTTCAGATTATAAGAGATGAATATAAAATTTTATTAAAGATTGACTTGTGAAAATGTTCTTGGTCACATTTTTCCCTCTCAGTCCATGTGGACGCTGTTGTGTTGCTAGGTAGTGCTGTTGCTCTGGTAGGTTTGTGTTGACAAAGTCCTCCATTTATTTTCATTGCGAGTTACTCATTTACATGTTAAGGAAATAATACATCACTTTTAAAATTTCACGCATGGATGCTTGCCACTCACTGACAGGCCACACCTGCATGAACACGTGCTCACACACCAACCCTCAGAATGTTTCGATTACATTTATTTATCAGCAAGGCTGTCCGAATAAAATAAGTTTATTTGAATTTGTACAGTATTCACAGTCGTTTTCAGTACTTCTGCATCTGTAAGGTTAACACAACTTCGCAAACTTTGTTCTCTACGAAGCAGAGATAATAATTCATCAATAACATACTCGGTCATTGAACGTTACATGCACATCCACTTGTGACGTCATCTGGAAAACAGTCGTCGCCTCGGACGATGATAGCTGCGTCTTGTAGACACCATCTCCTGCAGCGACAACACTCGCCTTCCTAGGAGAGAGCATCGCAATTCAGGCAGCACTAGTCGTCTGGAGATAGCACTAGTCTCCTTGAGATAGCATTGCCTTGTACATAGCAATACCTTCTAGATAGCACTAGCCGCCTTTAAATAGCACTAGTAGCCTTGAGAAAGCACTAGTCGCCTGGAGATAGCACTATCTTGTACATAGCACTAGTCGCCTTAAGAAAGCACTAGTCACCTGAAGATAGCACTACCTTGTACATAGCACTAGTCGCCTTGAGATAGCACTACCTTCTACTACTAGCCGCCTTGAGATAGCACTACCTTCCACATAGCACTACCTTCTAAATAGCGCTAGTCGCCTTGAAATAGCACTACCTTGTATATAGCACTAGTCGCCTTTGTACCAGATAGCACTATATTAGAGGCAGTACTCCTAGCCTTGGAAGGAGAGCTTATCCCCTGTAGGTTGCACTAGACACCCTAGAACGAGATAGCAGGATGCTATTCGTGTTGGAAGGAAAGAGCAGGAAACACTAGTCGCCTTGGAAAGAGAAAGCAGCACTTTATAGACGGCACTACCAGTGGACTAGTCTCAAGTAGCCAAGTAACTAGTCTCAAGTAGTCAAGTAACTAGTCTCAAGTAGCCAAGTAACTAGTCTCAAGTAGTCAAGTAACTAGTCAAGTAGTCTCTCACAGACAGCGCTACTCGCCTGGGAGCAAGACACAGTGTCTTCAAGACAACACTATCCGTTCGGACAAAAAAACATGGGATAGCGTGCGTTGTTGTTGTTGTTTTTTTTGACAGCTACAACCATCTTAACGGTGACATAATGGAATGTTGTAACGGCAAGGAATGTTGTCGTTGGGGGCTAAAGGTTACAGTACACGAGCGCCTCTACTGCAGCACAACATAGACACCGTCAGTCTGCTGGCGTCTGTGTCAGAGAGGAGTAGCTTGGTTGTGTTCAGTACAGGTAGGTATGTACACTTTGCCAACACTACAGTTCACGTAGCAGCCGAAGGGTTGGGAGCAGCAGTTACCATGGTAACCATTGAATGATCCTGCATGCGACTCACAGCGATTTCGGCAAGAGTTTTGCCCCCCTTTGTTGCCTTTTTTGTTTGCCTCGGGCTGACAACAGGAGCGGGACAAGGGAAGTGGTAGATAACTGGAGTAGAGAACAGCAGCGATGAGTCGTTACTTTTGAGGAAAACCAGGAGAAGCTTACATCAGCCGCGAGGATAGCTCCTACTGTAATGTCCGCCATTACCACCCGCACGAGCGTAATGTCACGTCACGTGACGTAAGCTGACAGCCGTGAGTGTAACACAATGCGACGTAACAGGCGACGGGGGGAGTAACACAAGGTGTTTGTGAAGGGAAGTGGAAGGGACTCCGGGCTCATGTCCGACTGGAGCTGTGGGGGGAGCACGGCAATAACAAGTCCACGTGGACATTCCACAAACGTTCGCTTTGACTCGCTGAGCAGCAGCAGCAGCAGCAGTAGCCTCATATTCAAAGCAGGAAGGCACACAGGCCAGATGCGCATGACATGAAAACGTAATAACTGAGAAATAAAAGACTGGAAGAAAGACAAAACACAAAGAAACTCCTCAAAGCTTGCTTTGCAACACCGAGGCAAAGAGCGACAAGTCTGAAAAAAGAGAAATAAAACATCACGTGCTCAGAAGCCAGACAGCAGACAAGATCTTCTTTCAGAAACCAGACAGAGTTGAGTCGCTAGATATCAGAATCATCACACCTTAGACCACAGAGGCCACATGATCTTTGTGCACTGTCTACAGGTGTACAAATAAACAGTTTATGAGTTGTCGACCTTTGAAGGTAGGTGTCAGATGATAACATGTCGGCATGTATTTTTTAATCTTCCTAACTTACAGGAACAAGAGGTGTGAAGGGTAGTCATGCTCGGTGAGTAGCAGTAGCAGTAAATTCCAACACCAAAACATTCATCACTGAAAATATTGAAAATCTCGACAGGAAACAAGATATATCACCAGAGTTGCAAGGTGCGGGATTCTATTGTTAGATGGACCGAGGGATAACAGGTAACAGTTAATATTAAACGGGTTTTAAAGCAGAAGGTTTTAATATTAAAGCAGAAGGAACACAACACAAAAATCGCTAATTGGACCACAAACATTATTCCAATGAACACGTTCATATGACTCAGAAAGAGTCTTTAAAGAAATGTATTGGTTTACCCTGCTAGGATAAGAGTTGGTGAGCAGGCAAGACTGACAAGTGGACTGTGGACACCAAGTAGAAATATCTAAGGTATGCCACCGGACTTTCTAAACTACCAGCAGGCATCTTGTCCCTCAGTTCAAAGTCTAACGAACTCTTGTTTAGGCAATGAGCTCCTTGTTGCCGAGACATTCGTGCTGTTTGTGACCGGACTTTCTCGCACCTTTCTAAACATGTAGCTATATTTGGGTCCAAGAAAAGTTTTCGTTCAGTCCCTGACGACTAAACTTCCAGAAAGAAAAGTTGCAAAGATTTTCTTTGCAGTCTACAAAGGGGACAACGAGTTGCTGGTGTACATAGTGGACTGTGTTGATGACTTTACAGATTCTAAATAACTTTAGAAATTCGCCAGGGGTGTGAGATTCCTTTGTAAAGAAAGTGGTTGAGCATCGTATGATTCCTATTGTTTAATTGTTATGAATCTTTGTTTACTCTTGGCTTTGGTTGTTTGTGGTGCTCTCAGAGCACGGAGACTACAGTCATGGCGAACTGGACACAAAACAGGGAAACAACTATTACATCGAGTTGACTGGATGAAGACAGCTTGAAGAAGATTGGCAACAGGTTTAACACATACAAGTATGAGCCTCACAAGGAGCATTAATAGGACGAAGAAAGAAAGAAAACGAAGAAAAACGACTATATAAAGACTGTGAAGTTATTTGAGATCAACGGTCTTGCAGATTGTAGTAGTACAAGACAAAAGGATGTGGCCATCTTAGCGATGATGCGGCCAGTTGTGTGACAGATGACAGTGGACTCTGACATTGATGATGTGCCGGGTTCTGGACATACAACACCGAGGCTACAACCCACTTAGAAGCTAATGGGATGGAAGAGTGCAGCGACAGAAGAAACAGGTTGTTAGGAGTTAATGGGCCTGCAATTAGAAATGACAGAAGACACAGTCTGTGGTGTTCCTATAAGGTTAATGGTCTTGCAGACTGTGCTGAAGGACACATATGCAGACAGGAGTGATAGATGACACTTAATGGTGAGACATTTTGTGGGTGAAATAAAACAAAGGTTGTGATGCTGGTGAATGTTAATAGTCTAAGAGAGTGTGGGGACACGAAGGCTGGCTACGGTTTGTGAAGCTGTTAGTGGTTAATAATTTGTCTAATGTCGGTAATTTTAGACAGAGTAATGCGTTAGTCAAATAGATGCTACATCGAAGAAGCCATAGTAAGAGCAAAGAGTGGACTTTCGCAGGCCGTTATGCTGGCAGATGACTTGCAAGGCGACGACCAGAAGACCTCACCAGAGCAAGGAGCTTTAACATGGTGGTAACACTCGGTTACAAGTAAGGTCTCACACGGAGACAGAATAGTGCATGACAACATTAAGAACTAGTCAAACAGTCACCGACATCAGGTTGAAAAAAAAATTGAGCATATTCGATAACACGTGACTCTTAACGGAGGTTAACCCTTTCAAATGATAAACTCAGCATGAAGAATCAACAATACGCACATCGCGGTTCGAGTGTTCAGGGTGTAAACATCTGAATACGATAGGTATGGTCATGTGACTGCTGTGGAGGTAGAAGCTAAAAGCCCATGATTGCGTTCCAGTAGATATGATGTATCCCGATGCCTTACTGCCACCAGATAACAGTTGTCATGTCACGTGCTTTTCCCAACTCGTGACCGTCGTGACTGTGAGATCCACCCGACTGCGCAGGTCGGTGTGTTGAAATCGTCTGTGACAACTTTCCGTCGAGATAGCAAGCTCATCCTTGGGACCAAGGGCAGACAAGCGATATGAGGTTTCGTAGAAGGGGAGCGAAGCCGATGAAGAGGCCCGTGGTTGTGTGTGTGACCTGGAGTTGTCTGCCGGCCGGGTGCTGTGCAGTGACTTCCAAAAGCAGAGGAGGACGCTGGGCGGACTGGCCGACAGAAGGAAGCGAGTCGATGGTCTGCAGGCTGTGGCTGGCACTGGAGACTTGCTGGCGTTGTCCTCACGGCTTCAGGGCTACCTGGGGGGCTAGAGGGCAGCACTAGGAGTGGCTGATGAGCCCGAGCAGCTGAAGTATGGCGAGGAACTCATCTCTCTGGATTAAGTTGTCAGCTGTCAATAGATGGCAGAGAAGTGAACATTAACTCGGGGTGAACGGTCAACAACAGGTTGTTTATAGAAATAATGTCGTTAATTATCAACCAATGGCAAAGAGCAGGAAACAGTTGTACAAGGGAGTGGGTGTCAACAACAGGTCTCTGACACACACACACACACAAACAAACAAACACACAAACACATACACACTCGACCTACACACTAGCATCTTGCATACCGTTCATGTCGAAGAGACGGAACATCTTCTCGGCAAAGGCCTGCTCGTCCAGGTAGCGCGAGTGCCGCTGCATCAGGCGGTAGAAGGAGCCGAAGGCTCGGTTGGGTCGCTTGGCCACTTCCTGTGGCTGTTCTGCGCACACAAACATGACATCACTGTCAGAGGTCTTTGTTGTAGGTGTGAAAGGTAAAGTTCAGTACGAGATACGTATTCAGACCTCTCCTCCCTCCTTCGCCTGCCACCGTTCTCGAGATACGGACAAACCTCATCACGTGCAGAGCGAGGTCAACGACACGGACATCAGCATTGTACAGGGACACATCCATGTTATCAATGGAAAAACTGGAATCGTGTGTTAACAAGGTGTTTCTTGTACAAATGTGACGTCATGTTGGACAACTTTCTGTGCACAGTAACGCTTGTAGGCGTGTATCTCGAGAACAGAAGGAGGTGTTCAACCAGATTTTAAAGTAAAGAGTATCCTGCACTGAGCTGTACTCACTCATTAGAAGAAACAAAACTGCAGTTTAGCTTTTTTTTTCTTTACTTTGCTTTTAGTAAATCTCTTTTATCTCTAGTGCTCACCCTACATTGGTTTTAGTCTTAATGATGATGCTGATGATGATGATGATGACTATGACGATGATGGTGGTGGTGATAATGATGATGATGATGATGGTGATGAAGGGCCACTGACCTACTGACAGAGGACGGCGTGACGCGCGGCGGTGGGCGGCGCTGGTCAGGGGCGACAACTTGAGGCCGGACACGCTGGACATCAGCACAGATGCGGCAAACAACAGGCACCAGTGGCGCGCACACACTGTCCGCATAGCTGCCACACACACGCCAGGTCAGAGATCTTGAAAAACAAAGACAAATAATAAATGCGAAAAAAGAGTGAGAAACGATAAAGAAAGAAAAAAAAGAGAGAAAAGACAGAAAAATGGAAAGTCAAGAAATCATTGGTACTTAATTTCTCTCCTGAGAATAGCAATAAAAGTCGACTAATGAAGTACTCATGAGTCACAAGCACGCACATTGATACAGTTTGAGTGAGTGTGAGTACTTGACTGAGGTGAGTGACTGAGTGCCGAGGGTTGACAGGACTGTAGAGCAGCAACTGTTGCCTCCATAACTTCGCCCATTGCGCTATTTACCCGCAACACATTTACGGGAGACTTTTCATCTGTGGGTCAGTCTCGGGCCCACCCCTCATGTTTTGATGAAAAACACGGGCAGGCGGCGAGAGTGGCCTTATTAATGTGTGTTTACTTCTCGCAGGAACCTCGTCAGCATCTCGCTCGTCGGCTGCTGGTGGAGGCGCACAGCTGCGTCTGTCTGTAGACATGCGCACTGCGTGTCACAGCGGGGAGCCACGTCTACAAGGAGCTGTTGTGTACCTGGCACACAGCCTGTGTGTGTGTGAGACTTTATAAAAACCAACTTTATCTTGTATCATTCTATATTTTGTAGCAGTCGTCAAAAAAAAACCTTTCCTTTCCAGTGCGCGTCCTGGAGTATGTTTCAGGTCTCTGATTTTTGTCTTCTTTTAACCTGAAACTCTAATTTAAAAAAAAATCCTCCATAATATGGGGCTATAAATGTGCTGGGGTCTGCCACACCTGCCCTCACCTACACTGACATATTCGCACGCGCTCAAGCGTACACGCATGATTTGAACTCCAAAACTTGAGGAAAGCAGACAGCGGACGAAGACTACTCATCTCCGGTTGGCGGATCGCGCGAGATGGATGGAGGAGTTGTCAGGCGGAAGTGGAGAGAGGGTGAACAGGACACCGGAATTAAACGCAGCGTCGCTAACTGCTAATGTGCTTTGGCAAAGGATCTTGTGCCTCCATTTCCAGGCCCCCGAACGAATGGAAGGTAGGGACAAGAGTATTGAAGAAACTCGGGAAGAATGAGAAAGTCCAAATGGCAGGTTAGAGCTAGTGAAGGTTAGTTTGAAAAACAAAGACTCCCACACATGAAGGCCAAAGATAAAGAAAATGGCAGAGAAGATACAAATTGATGATTGAAATTGTGAATTTTTTGTTTGTTTGTGGTTGTTAAATAAACGATTGACACACAAGTGTTAAAAACAACCATGACCCAGTCTATGGATACCACCAAGTTTCCCTACTTTTTCATTTAAACCTAGGATTTACGGCTTGCTTCTTTCAGAGCCAATTACGAACATCGTTATATTTTAAATTGTTTTTGCAGCTGTCTATTTTTCTCTCTTTCCCTTTTTAATATTGTCTACATAAATTAAAAATTTGGATGGTTTGCCATGGAGACAACACTCTTGTCCTGATTTCCCCATTTTATCTAATTTTCATAATCACAGCCCAAGGATAGAAAGTGAGAAGGGTGGCCACTGGTGATACGGTCTAGATGACTATCATTTATTGCAGGTGCTGAGGATAGGACCAGGAATAGCCAGTGGCCTAGTCACACGCCGTACAAAGCTGTGGAGGAACAGAGCGAGATTCACAGAGAGACAGAGAGGATTAGTGCCGAGCTAAAATGACAGGAACAGATCCGCCGACAAATCTGTAGTTCAGATTAAGATGATACGGCTGACTCCATTCTGAGGAATAAAAAATTTGAAAACGAGAGATTGATGCACAAGTTGGTGTGGGAATTCAATCTTATTCCGCTTGGGCCGAGACCTCCTCAAGTGGCTGCGGCTGGCCCGCCAGACGCCTGGGCGGGTAGCGCGCTGGGTGGGCGGGTGGTGCGTTGGGTGGGAGGCAAGGGTGCACTCTCAGACTTCTGGGGGACGGGGTGTACCTTCCTCCCACCCACCCTTCTACCCACCGCAACTGTAGATGTGGAGTAGAGGAGGTGGGAGGGTGGTGTATAGGTCCTGGAGCCATCGACTCCCTGAATATGTCAGGTGCTGAAAGCCGGGTGTTTGTGTGTGCGGGTGTGTGTGTGGGAGGGTGGAGCACCTGGGTATCTCGTCCTTATCGTGTTGTGCTGATCCTCAAAGCTATGTCCGAGTCACTGACCTTACGGAGGTCACAGTTTATACCGAAAAATGTCTTCTATATATATATATATTCTTGTCTTGAGCGGACACACTATTCTATAACATACAGTGTATATTATACACTCCCTTGAACAAAGTACTTTGTATACACTTCCTTGAACAGACAAAATATTCTATATTCATTGTCTTGAGTGAACAGTAGTCCTTGTGACTATCTTGAGCGTTTGGTGGTGCAGTGGCTGAGGTACCTGTCCTTGCCTCTCTCTGATAGTAACACCTGGCTACTGGGCTGACCGTCGGTGGTTGTGTGCCGGGTGTGTCCTCCATTTTTTTCTCTGTGTGTGTGTGTACACCTTAAAGGGTGTGTGCTTGTGCACCTGTCTGTATGTTTGTAAAGCGCTTTGAACCCAACCACCGCCTGTGAAAGTGTCTGTATAAACAGTTCTGTATTATCAGGGGACACATCGTCTGGAGCTGACAACAAGATTCCAACTCTGGACTCACAATTTTCGCCGTTCTAGAAAAAAACTTAAACATCTAAAACACTATAAGTTATTTGCTTAGCAGCCTGCAATCACCAGTCGACAGACACAATCAAGGTAAGGGCAAAATAAATAAATAAATAGCCGGACACCTGGAAAACGTTTTTGACTTGTCCTGCTGTGATCAGGCAAATAAGATAATAAGTAATAATCTCGTTAGTGTGTTAATGATAAATGATAATCTCATTGATGTTATGGGTGATTAGAGATAATCTCGCTAATGCTATTCATAATTAGTGATCATTTTTACTTAGTAGGATAAATGGTACCATCGCTAGAGTAATTAGTGTATTAGCCTATCATTTGTGCTTCGATCAGTTCTGTAATTAGTGTTGTGCAGGTTGATTTCATTCTGTCTGATTGGCGGTGTCATTAGTCTTTGTTGTTTCGTCTACAAAATCTCGATTGAAATCATAACGATGTAGACAATAGTTTCTACAGCAACAGTGGAAGCTATGGCTGTCATATGTACGTAGACATCATAGCTACTACAACGACAGTAGAGGTCGTTGCTATCACATAGAAATAGACACGACAGGTTTCACGGACACTATAACTTAGCCATGAGTAGGTGCCATCATTAGGATATATTTCATTACTCTCATATTAAGTTATTTTAAAAATAGTTCCATGTTGGTAGCAGAACATTATCCGTCTTATTGGATGATGGGACTCCGGGAAGACGATGAGTGAGATGATATTTACAGCCGAGAATAATCGAGTATCCTGAATATAAAGGACAAGGCTAGTCACGAATGAAGCACTGCATAAACAGGAAGTGTGAGGGAACAATATCGTAGACACGAGCTGTCACAGAACTGTAGGAAAATCACAACCATTCGGCGAAAATTACATTTTTCTCGCGCCGCTCACCGGTGATTAAGAACACGATCGGCTCAAAAAACGGAAACCAAAATTGCAGTTTCTCTTGTTCTTCCATTCTCTGATGTTCATTCATACACCTTCGATAATGCTCGCATCTTTTCGCTGATGTCCATAATCTTCCCTAATGTTCACAATCTTCACTAATGTTCATCTCTCTGCTAATCGTCTCTTGCGATGTCGGACTGTGTGGAAGTGTGTGGTTCACTTTATTGCGATGTCGGAGTGTGTGGGAGTGTGTGGTTCATTTTACAGGATCGCCACGTGCATGTCTTGCAGGTACTTGTTGACCTCCCGTGGAGCGCAACAATCGAGGGTCCTGTCGTTTATTTTCTTGTTCTTCACGCAATCAATGACGAAGTAATGGCGAGCTGTCGCTGGCAGTGAGGCAAACATGGCGGCGCAGGAGGACATGTTCACAGTTAACCTGCGATCAATGTGTGGCCGGCCGCCAGGAGCGCTCTCTGCCGGAAGTGTCGTGTTCTCTCGGCCAAGGGAGCTATGTTTTCGCCACTCCACTCTCCTCTGCGACACGCCAGGTAGGTTTTTCTTGTCTGTCCCTCCTGGCTGTCACGTGAGGACAGATTTTAATTTTTTTACCTTTCTCTCCCTCCCCCTCCAGAGAGAGAGAAAGTACCCGCTGATACAAGTGATGCAGAGAAAAAAAAGAAGCTGGCATTTTTCTGTTACGATTTTGTCTCGGTGAATATTTTGCTTAGTTTTATAATATCCCTGTATTCCTTGGTGCGCAAATAACACAGAGGGGGAGTGAGAGAGGCTCGTGGAGGGATAGGAAGTAAGTTCTTGAAATTTCCTCTCCCGGCTCTTACTTTTCACATGCGTGCGTGTGTAAAAATATCCGTGCATGCATGCGTGTGTCTGTGCTTTTGAGCTCCCGGTCGTGTGTGTGTGTGCGAGAGACAGAACGAAGGGCACGGGAGGAAAGTGATTCAGGTGGAAGGGTAAAGAAAAAAAAAATAGTAGGAAAAGAGAGAGAAAAAAATAAAGAGAGGCGAGTTCTTGAGGTTCTCTCTGTCCTGCAAACTTTCTGCAACTCTTCCCTAAACACTCGCTCTAATTCTCTTTCTCAAACAGAGTTCACTCCCCTTCCCCCTTTGGCACCAAATAAGATTTCACTCCCCCCCCCCTTACCCAGCCTCCCCCATGGCCCTCATTATTTCCCCCTACCCTCCCACCACCCCTCTTTTAACTCAAAAGACGAGAAATAGGAGCTGCGACTGTAGGAGTGAATGGCGTCCGTACCCTGCACTACAAGGCTACACGGGGAGGCCATCCAATATTGACTTCCTGCACTCGAGCTTCACCTGTTGTTGGGCTGCAGCTAAAAATAGCCCGCCACGGCTCACTGACAGCACGCGTCCATTGATCTGTCGGCACCAACAGCATGCCAAGTCGACCGTGACTGACAGAACCCGTTGGATGTCTGTGTTGGAGGCGAGGGTGGAGGCGGGTGGATGAAGGGCTGCAGACCGCTCCTCATCCCGCCCTTGTCACCACCAGAGATTTATCTTTCGAATTTGTTGCCTGACCGGCACTTGACGCTGGTCAAAGGAATTTCTTTCCCGATCATCACTTGGGATTTATTATCTCAATTTCTTGCACGATCACCACTTATTTTATCGTGGGAGTTTTTTTTAAATGATCATCATTGGGCGTTTATGGGTTAACCCTCGCGAAAGATTCAAATTAAACTGTAAGTTATTGACAGGTTGGCAGAAAAAGAACTGTCATTAGTTTGTCATGAAAACGTTTTGCCGTTTAAGAAATAAAATGGGAGAGGTAGATGGGAATCGCACATTGGGTGACCTTAATGATATCTTCTTGCACCATTTAATGACGAGGCGATGTGGAATGTTAATGAGGCGTTGCCATAGTAGAGAGCCTACTTTTGTGAAGTAGGAAATGAGATTTTGAGCCTCCATTTTTTTTCCCACTTGAGAGGTTTTGTATCTCGCGAGCGGGAAGAGAAGATTTGAGTTATTAGCGTTTGTGATTAATCAGATTCTATCATTAAACAATTTAGTACTCGTGTTTTCTTTTAAATGTGGCGACTACCCGGCGAATGGTGCACCTCATCTCTCCAGACGGTCGAGTTCTGATCCACTCGCTGCCCAGGTGCCCAAAGAGATCCCTATCTTAGCACAGGTGAGGGAATCCAAGAAAGAATTCACTATCCGTTCGCCATCAGTGAAAAAAAACTACTGAAGTGCAGAATACGATCAATCGTACGACTGGTGTATCTACACACACATCACACGACTATCAAAGCTCCGATTTCCCTCGACATGGCAACACCTCCACTATCTCAGGATGCTGCTCGCTGCCAGATGAAAGCATCGCCGCTGTCGACTGCCCTCTCCTCTGGTCACGTGTCGGAATGACTTTATCACAGCATCTGGACACATACCTGAAGGTGCTGCCTGGATACCCAGCCCTGTGTCTACAGGTGCCGGTCAGCTCTTGTAGTTACCACTGTGATTGTTTATTTACACTTTATAACTTTGGTGAGTTTTTAGTGTTAAAAGATTAAGCAGCTTGGAAATGAAGCAAAATTGTTCCTTCATAGTGACATCTCACAAACACACACAGGCATGTACGCACTCTCTATCACACACACACACGGAAAGCAATCAAAACCTCAAGCAAGTGAGCAAACTAATGATAATAAAATATCCTGACGACAATTTTCATCTTGGAATCCGACATTTACTGTCGTTAAAAAACAAAAGGTAGCACTTTGCCAAGCTGGAAGATGCTTTTGTAACTATTGCAATCAACACGCAGATACCATCCCTCCCCCTACACACACACACACATGCACGCACACACACGCACGCACACACACGCACGCGCGCATACACACCGACAAGAGCACCAAAACAGAAACAAAAGTTGCTTGGCTCCCGGTCACTTCCCTAGCGAAGTGCACGATGGGATTGGACAACTGGAAGAAGAGGTTCAACCACTTAGAAACTTGCGGGGTAGCCTAACCAGCGCAAATTGTCTCGAGTAGTTGTCATGGTAACTAGTTAGAGTGTGCTGCCTACACAAGCCTTCATCTTCGTGTTCGTGACCGCGTTCTTGCCAGAGCTGCACGATGTGTTACAGTGCAGGAGACCGACAGGAAGACAAGCGCGCCCTCTACTCAACACAGATGTACTTCCAAAATGAAAAGACGATTATCTTATCCAGAGGATCATCGCTGTCATCGCCATGTCACACGCGGTTCGCATGCCAGCCGCCAGGCGGTCGTGTGACTGTCCAACAGCGAAGGGGTTAAGCGAGTACCCGGTCCTCGTACAGTCCAGGGGCCGGGGTTCCATCCTTCACAAAGCTCAGCGTGAGTCCACGTCACTCTCATCGCCTGCCTCATCCAGGACGATGGCATCTCTGCTTCTGGAAAATTGGTCCTCGCCTTAAAAGCGGATCGAAAGGAGGTGATGGGGCAACCCTTTGAACGGGTTGTGTGTAGAGAGAGAGAGTGTGTGTTGGGGGGATATGGTGTTGGAGGGTGGTGGGTAGAGACTGTAGAGAGCGGGTGGGGAGGGGCTGTGTTTGGAAGAACGATTTTCCGTTGTGGGCAGACGGTTTTCAAGTTCATCAAGATGCTGGGAGGCACGCGACGGAGCCGTTTGCCAGACAGGTGTGCTTATCACCCGTGATGACTACCGCTAGCGGGTTAGTTTGGTTGGAACAGGTGCACGTTAGGGGTTAGCGCCGTGTAAGCCCTCGGATGAACAGTTCTCGCTCTCCGGCAGGGCACGAGGTAGAGACAGAGCGAGAAGGGAGAAAGATGGGCGGACATACAAAGAACCAGGTTACAATAATTACAGGATAGTTACTGACAATACTTACAGAATAATTACTGATAAAATTACTGAATAATTACTAGGAAAGGTTATTGAATTATTACTGAATAATTACTGACGATAATTACTGATTAAGGATTACGGACAATATTCACTGACAATAATAATTAAATAATTGCTGAATACTGCTAAAACGAAGCAGCTAACGCGATGGTAGTGAACATCGGGTCTGAAATGTTAGAAGACATCGGACATGTCGTTACAAGATACGTCGTCAAGCAGCATCACAATCTAGAGATGATCGCTCGTCAAAAGACTGCAATATCTATTACAAATATTATTTCTATCATAAACGGCCTCTCAACTTCCTCTCGCATACTTTTGACTCGAGTGAGTTCCCTTTCCCTTTTTTTTTTACAAGAAAACATCAAGCCGTGTGCCAAAGTCCAAGAGATCTGGTCGTGTACATTATTCTGGAAACCAGTGAAGCGATTCTCGCTTTAGAGGCGCTTGGTGGCGCAGTGGTTAAAGCGCCTGTCACCACGAGAGTGTGAATAAGGTGGCGTGAGTTCGAATCTCGGCTCCGATATAAATTTTCTCGCTCTGTATTCTGACACAGAGCTGACTTTCGGTGATGCTACATAAGATGTATCTCGAAATAAGTTGAGGTGTGTGTCACGTGGGTAGCACTCACACGGTCTGGGGCGCTCTGAAGTGCGAAAATATTACATATTGAAATATTTTTAAATGAATCGTATTTTCTTTCATCACAGACTCAAAAAGAATTCTGCAGACAAGAGGCCTTATAGACAGAGACAGCAGAGCAGCTGAATAAAGAAGGTATGAACTCTGTATAAACACTGAGGCTGACGTTTGCTAGCTCCGTCCTTGTTGTTCCCAGGCCGTTAGTTATTGTGGCTTTGAACATCTTCCTCTTGAGAAATTTATTAACACGCGTTTTCACTTTACCTTTCATAAGATTATGATACTTATTTTTTTTACAGAAGTTGAAAAAAGAATCCCATTATATTTTGTCATGTTTGTAATGTTGAGTACAGTACTTGTGTTTTGGATTGTTGTAATTGTTGTTGTTTGTTTGTTTGTTTGTTTTTATGTACCCTCTCTCGAGGAATTTTTTTCACTTTTCAAGATTACGACATACATTTTTTCCAGAAGAGTTTAAAAGAAACACGAATCCGATAAAATGTTGTCATGTTTGTCATTTTTTCCCCTGTGTTTTGATATTTCCTTTTTTTCTCTCTCTGCGCGCCCACATGTATTTGCGTGTCAACAGTGCGCGTACACAAACATTCTATTCTATGATTTATTTGCTATTAATGTTTTATATCAAACGTGCAGCTCGCTTTCTCTCTATACATTTACATGTATTTCTCAACCATCACCACAGTATTTGATATCATGATGTCTTAATTGCCGTATTTAAGCTCCTACATCATATTAAATGTCTTGACAGTGACATGCAATATTACTGTCTGAAGTCTGTCACTAGAGGCATTGCTGTTTGTCATTAATTTCTTGTTTAGTTTGTTCCCCACACACCTCCCCCACACTTCCTCCCACTGTCCCACAAGTAGCAAGATCAGCACCGTGCAGAAAAAACAGTAAAATCAACAGGTAATGACAGTGGACAGTGGACATCACACAAAATAAAATATTAATTACCTGCATGCTCGCGCCCGTGTGTGTGTAATAAGACCTCTTTTCTTCTGTTATTAGTATAATTATTACATTTAGAAAATGTAGGTTAGAGAGCATAGAATTTCATGTGTACAGAAACCTTGAGAACGTAGAAATACAGATGTAGAAAAAGCTAAAAATCATATAAATAAATAAAATAATTATAAGCAGGGATTAAAAAAACTTCAAAACATCGAGAAATCTGAGGGAAAGAGTCCCGGGACACTTGAATTGACAGGTGCTTCTCCTGATGTTGGTGCTGGCAATGGTGTACTCGTCTGCTGCGGTTGCTCTATCAACCGTCTGCCAGTGGCTGGTGTAGGACCCGAGGTTCAGGCCTCAGTGGCAAGGGTCTGCCGCGGAACGCCGCGCGGCGAGAGAGCGGCACGGAGGGGCAGGCCCCCGCAGACCGGATGCGAACCAGCGTAACAAGCCGCTGGCACCCGGCACCCGACAGTAATTAGAGCCAGCCACTGCAGCCGAGCGTAAGAAAATGAAGAAATTCAACTTTTTACCGAAAACCTTCTGGCGGCACAAGTGGCAAGTGACGGAAGCTTTCGAAACCCCTCCCACTCACGGAGAAGTTTGTGTACCTGGGCAGGCGGTGGGTAGATGAGGGGTACCCGGGCAATCAGTCGGAGGATAAAGCTGAGGGGTACCTGAACAGGCGGGGGAGGCTGTGAATGGGGAAGGGTCCTGTGCAGTCCTGAGAGTAAATGAACTGTTGTGGGGTGGTGGGGAGAGTTGGTGGGGTGAGGAAGGTGAACGATACCTGCATTCTGCAAGTAAGAACGAGACTTTGTCTCCAAGCATCTTCGTTATGCCAGGCATGTGAGAGCCGGCCGCTACTTCATTTTATATCATCTGCGTTGTCAGACTACAGCAAGTGTCATAGCATGTCATCTGTGCTATAGTGTATAGCTATAGTGTATAGCTATATAGCTATATAGCTATAGCCACACAGCTAGCTTCATGTCATGTCATTTGGTGAAGGTTTTTAGTCTAGCTGATATAAGTACTAATCGTGCAAAATGAGTAAAAAAAAATTTAAATAATAAATCCAGAAAAAATAAACTAAAGATAAATAGCTTGAAAACAAACAGAACAAACCTACATTACAGTTGCCACATTTTTTACTGTTTGTCGGGTAATGTCTAAACTGTTGGCAGTAAAGGAAGTCACCTGTAAGTGGCTCGTCTTGTCTGCATGGAAAGCTGAGGCCAACCCTCTACTTTCCGTTAAGTGTAGATATTCACCCGGGAGTTCTCTCCCTACAACACTCCCTCACCCTTAGCCGGTGTCGAACCGGCGACCTTCTACCTCTCTATTGAGCACACTATTTGTACACACGTCTGCTGTATGCTTGGCTTACTATTTGTACACATAAGAAAGACAGCTGGGTGCACACACCATACACATTCAGACCTAAACATCAAAATGGCTAATATTTTCTTTCTGCTTGAAGTGTCAATAAAAGCTTCAGCTTCCAACATTTCAGCTGTTTTCCGCTGCTAACAGCAAAGCTTCGATGTTATGTCATAGTCATCATTACTCATCGTCATGCCGCTGATAACATTACTTCTAATTGCACTTAGGTGGCGATGAAGAAGGAAAGGGAGTTGATTACGATTGCCTTTCTGTCTTTCAAAGAAGACCCCAGAGGTTTTCTAAACAATAAACAGGCCAGTCTCATGGGTAAAGACATTTGTTTTGCAAGAAAAGTGTCCACCCAAGCTACAAGAAATTCCTGCACTATACACTTTTACAACCAACCAACCAACTAACCAACAAACAAACAAACAAACAAACAAACAAACAAACAAACAAACAAACAAACAAACAAACAAACAAACAAACAAACAAACAAACAAACAAGAACCCTTAGACACCAAGACAGATCAATGGGTTGACGAGTCCCAGCACATCCACGGACTTTGAAATGTCGGATGACCCTTCACCTTGGACCTTCCTATTAACATAACGAGACAGCCGGATGACCTATGACCCTGGACCTAGTCAATAACACAACCTAGAGACTCGGGTGGGTGGATGGGAGGAACTGCTGCGGAGTCCGTAATGACAGACCGAAACACCTGCCTCGTTTTTCTGTTTATGAGACATTTTCACTGCACTCCACGTTCACCTCGAGCTGGAAAAACGGTCTGATGCACACTTGTTGGAAAAGAGCCCATGTCGATCTGTTCTCAAAAAAAAAAAAAAAAAAAAAAAAGAGAGAGAGAGAAAGAGAATAAATTCACCCCACCTAACAACTGCAAACAAACTCGTCACCTTGTTTTTCCAAAGGTGGAGGCAGGCTCGGCGAGATCCATGGCAGAGCGCGCTGTCAATAAACATCTGTACAACACACCAGGGTGACTGCAGACACCAGCAACACCATGTTGTCAACAAATATATGATCATGCCTTGTCAGTAAAGGTGATAAACATGCACACGTTGTTAGTAAACTAGTAAACATGATACACAGACACCCGTCAGTTACGCAAGTACAACAGGAAACATGCTGTAAATAAACAAAGGAACGTGTTAACCTGTACACGATTCTCCGCGTTGTTAGTAAACACGATAAACATGCTCTGTTTCGCCCAGTAAAACATTATAAACCCTTTCCTCAATCCCTAACTGTTCTGTCGTGTAAAATATGTAAAGAAAACTGATTTCATGTGGATACACATATTGACAGGTACCCGATGGAGTACACCCCATAATCCAGACATTGTAATGATGGAAGCGCCAAGATGAAGAAAAGAGATTTAGGAAACAACATAAATAAATTACTACATTACTGTCGAGTTTTATGGCAGGCTGGCACTTCTCGCTTCAACAATCTAATATCGGAAGAAGATATCAAATCACAATTTAAGAACAACAAACTTCTGGAAATGACTGTGATTTTTGTTTTTACTCTATCCATTATTTTTTTTTTTTAGATATGTGAAATTAAAAAACCACCTGAAACAATAGCTATTATTGGTGTTATTGCAGTGATGATGATGATGATGATGATGATGATGATGATGATGATGATGATGATGATGATTATGATGATGCACGCGCACTTCCTCTGTGTGCCCCGGCGCGTGCTGCTCCCCGCACTGGTTGTGCCCCGCGCTTCCCTGCTTCCTGCCCCACCGCAGCTGAGTCACTACAGCTGACAGCTGACAACTGCTCGTGCTCGTCACGATTTAAAAAACTTATTTCATTTGATTTTATTTATTTTAGCAATTTTTTTCCTTTGCCGGGGTGTAGAAAAAAACAGTGTTTTCGTCTTCTTATCATCGCGGAGACAAAACAGTTTGAAGAGCTTGCTACCGATTTTTTAACGTGTTTACTCGTGGCCTCCTCCCCCGCCCCGCTCTCTGAGAGATAGAGACAGAAAGAGAAGGAGACGAAGACAGAGAGAGAGAGAGCCTATTCAGCAATTATCTAAACATATTTCTTCTGTGTTCATCTCTAAGACAGTGGTCGAGGGACACACACACATACACATACACGCACGCGCGCGCGTTGCTAAATTCGTAGGCAGACTCACCTGTGTACCTCACACATTCAGCGAGATGTATTCAGCAGTCAGGCTCCGTGGAGCTGACCAGAAAATTTACCGTCAGTGTCAGTGCGAACGTGAGATAAGATCCCTGCCAGAGCTTAGGCGACTTGCTTGAAACTCTTTTAATGTCTCTCTTTCTCTCCTTGTACCTAAGTGCATGTGTGTGTGCGCGCGCGCGTCTGTATATGCGTATATGTATATGCGTAAGTGCATTTGTGTCTATGTATATGCGTACGTGTATCTGTGTATGTGTCTATGTATACGCATCCGTTTATCTGTGTCTATGTATACGCGTACGCGTGTGTGTATGAATCTATGTATACGCGTACGTATGTATGTATATACGTCTATGTATACTCGTATGTGTATCTGTGAGTGTTTATCTATACGCGCACGCGTGTCTGTGTGCCCTCTTGTACAAGTGTTTACTCCGTGTAACGATAAGAGTGTCAATTATTTGTCCATCGCTTTCCCCCAAGTAAATTTATGTTTTCTCCTCCAGCTTTCCGATTCTTCATTTGTTCCATCTGCAAACATTTGGCTTTGCCGCTAATGTCTGACTGCAGACCTTTTTTTTTTATTTATCCTTTGGTTGTTCTCATCTCGTTCTTTTTGTCCCTCACTTCTTACAGTAAACTTTTGTACACCTTACCTCTTGTCTTAGTTCCAGGTTAATTTATTTCGTATCTTCTGCTCATTCTTGTTTCAATCTGCTCCGTTCTTTACACATTATACATATGCCCATGTTTGTTTTTTTTTATGTTGTATACTTATCGCACAGATTTGATGCTGTGCACGTTAAGTAAAAGTTGTTATCATTCAAACTTTCATTGTTTTTAAGCCGAGCAGTCGGCAGTTTTAGCTTCGTGACAGGAACATCTAACATCTGTTTTCTTTGTTCATAACTGTCAGCAACAGCAAAAGCCGCAGCCAATGGTGGAGCCAGTTGTCTACTGATATACCAGCCACACTTACAGCCAAGCATCCGGACCTTGCACCGGGCCCAGCAACTACCCATTTATTTGTTGCATCTCGCAAAAGGCCAGCAGCCGACACCAGCGGACTGCGACAATGCCGGACCAGACGCAGATGGACAGAAGGAAGTATGGGATGAGATAACTCGCACCACGGAGGGTTACTTCCTCCCTCACAGAAGAGCAGGTAGCCGCTGGCTAGAGAAGGCAGAACATCCTCTTGTTCTCATATCCCATTACCACCAACATGACCTCCGGGGTTGTACGGTAAACAACTGTTTGATGTGACTGAGACAAATGGCAGTAACGGCCTCGGGCCGCAGACGAACGCAGCCTCGCTTTGGCTGCGAGACCTGTCCGTGCACGCGCCAGGCAGCAACGGCACGTAAAAGTCTGTTAATTACTAAACACAGACAATAACTGAGGAGGACCGAATGAGACAGATTTCATCTGTACCCAAATGCACCGGGTCTTTTTGCCCTCCATAAATATTTCATACTGTCGAAATCGCGAAAGACGAGATGGCTTAAAGCGAATAGCGCCACAGCAAACAAAAACCTCTTTCTTGCATTGCCAAAAACCTTTTTATCATCCCACAGAACAGACATCACTAAAAACTTATTAGAATCACAGAGTACAAACATACCACTAAAAATAAAATTATTAGAAGGCCACGAAAACCGGATAAACGAGAGGAACAATATGGTGTGTACCACATAACTGGTTATACAGACTGTGTATTATATATTGTGTGCTAAATATTTCAACAACACTATACGGTGCTAACTATATGGCTATAAATACTATTATGGGATAATATAATGAATAGTTCATAGTGTACGATGAGACTGGTGACTTTCAAATTTATGAACAGTGTTTATTTTCATTTACAGATAATTTGTAGAGAGCATATCTGTGATATAGTTTCTGTTCTTTTCCAAAGAAGAGACATTAATTCTCATTCCTGACAATAAATATATTTTGAAAAGATTCTGCGTTCAGTTTTCGTACACAATGGAGAACTCCCATCCACACACACACACACACACACACACAGTCGCTGTCTGTCCATCTCAGTAAGTACAATGGGTGTACATCACAGGAGACCAACTGTATAACCGTTTCCGTCACTTTTCACACACAACCTGCGCCGTGAAACTGTCCCCAGTGGCCTCCATTCTCTCGCACTTAAATATCTTTAAAAACAATCTTTTTTAACCCGTAGACCGTTTCCAAACTGAATGCACCTAGCCTACATCACCTGGGAATCATCCAGGCCTTCAGGCCCACATCAAACATGGGGCTTTCTCGCGGCGGGCTCGGAGTACGCTATAAACTTTCTGTGTCTGCAACAACTGTCTCAGCCCTTCTGCACCTGCCTGTCGGCGAGCGTCCCACAAAAGCATCTACACCTGTTTGCAGACCTTGCTCTCTTGCCAGCACTTTCCTCGACAGTTTTTCTCTCTCCAGCGGACTCTTGATCGTCCTCGGTGATTCCCACTTCGCCTCGGTTCTGGCTTGGAATCATTCTCACTTTGCGCCGTTCCCAAATCGTTCCGTACGAGTGGCGTGTGGCCGAGGGACTGTGGCACATCACCGCCGCCTGTGTGCACGTGCAGGCTACGCGCGGCTCCATTGAGCGGTGTGTACTCCATTCATATCCACCATCCCGCATTCCTCCGCTCATCTTTTTCTTCTTTTTCTAATCTCTCTCTATCGCTCGCAGCGCCAATCAGTGACGAAGGCACTTTGCTTTCCATGCTCCAGCTTTCTCAATAATTTACTTTCTTCAACCGAAAGAAGGCGAGATAACATCTAGTCGCTAGTCTGCAATATTTTAACTAGCTGCAAGGTAAGCTCTTCAGAGACAACCCCTCCGCCATGCTGACAACCCTGAAGAAGGTGTTGTCGCCAGAAACAGTCCTTGTACCCAATATCCACATCAAACCCGGGTATACCCGGTATACCCATCATGCCGTTGAACTGCAGTAAAAGTTGCTGCTTCCATAAATCTGTGTTGTATTAGTGGCAACGATGTCAATACAAAAACTCAGGTCGTGCGTGCAGTGGTTTACGGATGTATATCGCAGATACAAAGGAAAGCAAAAAGAAGAGATAGAAAGAGAAAAGAGATTGAGACAGAAGGTTGGAATGTGAAAATAATGGGGCACACGGGTGCAAGGTGCTAAGAGAATGAGACACAGCCATAGACAGAGGCGGCGTTAGGAACCGTTAAGAACACGCGGGGCCTGGGGCCGACCATCCGCGCGGGGCCGGGTAATGGAGTACATGTATCAATATCCCTATTGATATGATGCCGGAAGCACTGATTTATATACAGTTAGATAAGCTGGATCCATTTCACGAAATAACGCACGAAATTTAGTGTTTTAACTGTTCTTAACCTTTCCCACCGTTTGTGACAGTAGCGGCTTTTTCTTAAAGCGAAATAATATGGTGATGATAACTTCATAAACTGCTTGATGTTATTGTCGGGTTTAACGTGAAGATATGGGTTCAATAATTTGATTAATTAGAACTTAGATGTGTTTTCTGAACGTCAATTTTTTGTCACGACTTGTTTAACACAGCTAGCAATAAGTCAGAAAGATGACCTCGGGGCTGAAGCGCGGGGCCCCTTCGAGAGCGGGGCCTGGGGCGGCCGCCCCATTTGCCACCCCCTAACGCCGCCGCTGGCCATAGAACACGAAGAAAACAGAGAGAGTGAAAACATGAGAAAAGGAGAATGTGGAAAAATGAGAGAAGGAAATTGTGAAAAATGGGACAGAGAGTGGAAATAATGGGACAGGAAGAGTAGGAAAACAGAACAGAATTCGCTGATGGACAAAATAAAATTATGGAAACTGAAAAAAGAATGAAGCCTGGCCTGATGTGTAGCACAGGGTGATGTGGACATCACCACGAGCTTCAGACATCAGGGTACAGGTAGAGCCCCAGCGGGTGGGTGTCCTGTGGGGCTGACGACAAACGGTAGGGTCCCTGTCTCATCTTGTCGTCCCTGCTAGTGCTCCCTATCCTTCATCGAGTCTGTCATTGCCACCGTTCAACGAGAACAAGTTGCTGTTCAACTATTATCTTGAATTCGCCTCTAACAGAAGAGTTATCTCCCCCTCCTTCCTGAACTCCGTCTACCTGTTGATCGTGAAACTGAGAGTGTGTTGTACTTTATTCTCTGTCTGTAATTACATTAGGGTCTGGAGACAGTCGGGATACCAAACACTTCTTGAGAAAATAAATGCTTTATGTTTTGTCTGAACTTGATAACTCAGTAAACTCTTGTAAAAAAAATTTTTTTTATTTTAGATAAGTTGTTAGTTTTGTTTGTAACTTTTGAAGTGACATCCCTTAGTGGCCACGCAGCAGTCAGCATCAAGACTTCTCGCACATTCTACACTTTCTTTAGGCGCTGAGCAGTGAGATGGATTGCCTTCTGTGCTTCCTCCAACTTAGAGACGTTGGTGTCGAGTCATCGTTGTCTTACTTTTGTCCTGAGAGGGACGAGCGTATAGCTGAGGAATAAGCGCGAGGGCGTCCGAACCCAAAGGCGGACTTATTAGTCGGTTTGATACGCGTGTAACACAGCTGCACTACTCCAGTACACCCAGCTGTGAACTGGCCTCTCGGATTAATATCTCGTCTCTATCGGATGCCGAATTGGTGGTACTACTTTACCATTTCTGTTTGACTCTTTTCCAACCCGTCATATCTAGATGTCTGTATCTCTTTATTATTATCCGAGATCAGTTTGTTTTTCATTACTCGGCTTTCTCATGTTCTTTTCGTATAATCTGCTTTATATCACCACGAAAACCGCCGGCGACTGGAACTATTGACTACTGTCGAAGTCTGTCATGTTTAATTCCAAGACGAATGTTCCCTCTTGGTGAGCACAGGTCGCGGGAAGGAAAGCTGTCAACAGTCATTACAGTCAACTGTATTTTTGTTACATCTCAACACTGTCATGTCATCTCAGTGCTTCCTCGGGTGCTTGAAGCAATGGTCTGTCAGTGCAATGTGCACTCATCTACATTAACACCTGGGAATTATCACCTAAGCCCGTCTGCACACCGCATGTCGCTTAGCACGTCTGCACACTGTCGCCAATGTTAGGGACGTGACGCATGCGTATATAAGGCTAAATTTATCCCAGAGGGCAGTTAGATGCAGGTCTGTATGAAAGCACAACAACCAAACAACAATACTTCATTCATATTCTCTTTTCTGAAGAGACTCATACAATCGTGGTTCAGGTTTACGAACGTTAGCATCCTCCCACCATCACACCAACAGACATCGCCGACAGCATCAACATAATCGCCACACGACGAAAAGTTTCTGATACAATAGCCGGGCAATATCCGCCACGTGAAGTGTGTTGCACAAACTAAATTTGCCAGTGTTATCCATAAATTGCCAGTGTTATCTATAAATTGCCAGTGTTAGCTGTAAATTGCCAGTGTTAGCTGTAAATTGCCAGTGTTAGCTGTAATTTTGCCATCGCAACTTTACAGAGTGTTTATGAATGAGGGACGGGGGACAGTGGAGACGCCTGTCCAGTCAGACCAAATCATTTTTCTTTCACAACTGCCGGACTTGTCTAACAAGAAGCAACTCCTTGTTTGGACGGGTGTAAGATGCTATCTGAGAGTGCTCTAGGGCTGTTCTGCTGTATCAGTTGTCTACCATATAGACAAGCCTCAAGGAAAATGTGTAGACAGTAATGAGGTGGAGACTGTGCAAACTTATGATAGACAAATCTTAAAAGATGGTGTAGACTTGTGAAACAGAACGAAATATCCTTAAACACTGTAGAGACATAATGGAAGATACCATCTATAAAGTGGAATAGACATACCAATAGATATACCAACAAAGATGTAGACATTTCGTAGGAAGGCGTGGCAGAGAATGTAACATACTGTTTGTATACACCTTAAAAGTAGAGGCGCCCCTTACAACATCGTGAAGCAAAATGACAGCTCATAGACATCACGAAGTAGAAATAAAAGCATCTGGAAACAGGTAAAAACTTAAGGAAACGTTAAAACGGCAAGACAAAGAAGGCAACGGAATTAGTAAAAAGTCAAGAAATATCAAGGACAAGACAGTTTAACACTCATCAAATTAAGACATGAGAAATTTGTTCGGATAATTAGTCATCACGACGGAAGAAGACCCAAACCTCTTTGCATGGATTTCCAACAGGTAGACGAACCCTCGGCCAACTCTCGCAAGTCTTTCAAAACGACCCACAACTTACTGTCAGGGATCTGGTCTCCTCTCTTTGTAGTGGACAAGACAATGGTGTTAGTAAATTAGTAGCACCAGTCGCTTACCTTTCTCGAAAAATCTTGTTCTTTCAACCGGGAATCTTGGTAAGGCAGGTGGCGTTCAAAACCCAGAGGCAAAACCTCTCGACTGGAGAAGGCATTGCTAGTCCATAACCCTCTTCTTTAACAGAGCCTTAGCTTTTTCGGGGTTTTAATAACTTTAGCCTTATGAAGGACGAGCTGAGAAAGCGAGCGAGCGAGCGAGAGAGAGAGTGAGAGAGAGATGGTTGAGTGGGCGGATGGGTGGGGATATGATCAGTGGGTGTAGAGGCAGCACGACTGTTGCGGCAGCTGAGGTCGGCCTGCGGTGAGCCCGCCAGTAGCATTGCGCGCTTGGCGTACTGCCTGTCTGTACGGGAGTACGGGTGGTCATTATTACCTGGTCTCGGGTTTGTTTCCTCCGCTTTTCCCCCTCCCATGGCAGCCACGGTGCCGTCACGTTTGCAGGGGTGGCTACGGCAACAGCAGCACCAACAGCAGCCGCTGCGCCAACCCACGAGGACTTCAGGCGCCATGTTGGGTGTCGTGGGGGGTAGGGGGGGTGTACGTTGGGCCTGTCTCCCGGCCGGTGACACTTTCGTGTGTCTTGTTGGTGACACTTCCATGAGTTTCGGTTATAGTGGTGACACTTCCTGGTGTGTTTGATCTGTGACACGTCCATGTGTCTTTTCTTGGTGACACTTCCGTGTGTCTTGGGACAGAGTACAGGGAGTCCTCTAGTGGCATCTGCATCGGTCCACAGCAATGGTCCTGAAGATGCCGAGCTTTGCGATGTACAAGTCGCTGGTCTGTAAAAGTCACGATGGGTCGCATTCTTTCCCTCCACTTATGATGCTCATTATTTGCGCAGCTGATGCAGACTGCAATTATTAAAGGTTGCTCTGATTGTCTTCTGTTGTAAGGGGACACTATCTCTCAGGTGTGATATGCTCGACGAGTGGAAAACCTACACTTAACTGTCTACAAAATTTAGTTGGATAATACCATCCACGTAGTTGATGTAATGTGATATATATTTCATTACATATATATATAATTGTTCAATTGTTCTCACGTGTGTGTGTGCCCGCGCGGGGGAGAGAGGTGGGGTGGAGGGCAGAGCTTGTATGCCATGTGTTTTATTATAAACTGGTAGTTACCCATCCTTGATTAGCTGAACTAGCCTGACAATAATTATTTTAAGATTTAAAGAACCAAGGCTGGCAATATCCATGTGTGCTCGTTTGTGGGCCGTCGTACTTGAGTGTGTAAATGTGAACGTGGAGCAAACAGAATGACAAGATTGTAAAAGAATCGCTAAATAATGGTGAAAATTCAATTTTTTTTAAATTTAAAGTTAAAGTAAACATTATCACACCGCTGCGACAGACATGTTGCTAAGTGGTCTGTCAGATCATTTACATCTCTTGTACAGACACACTACAGGCACTCCTTCCATTGTCACAAGCTCTCCAACAGTCGCCCCACCGTCCTTACCATGGTTATACACAGTCTTACACCATGTCTTACTACTATCACACTTAGTCCATCTTCTCATCTCTACATTTTCTCAGTCAAACAGATGCAACAGCTCTCGCTTCAACAAACGGATCTGTCATCCCTTGTCTGAGTCTGTACAGGGTCTTGCGACTTTGCTGACCTCTGACCTCAATAAACCCGCGGAATCTGACCACGAGATGACGAGAGAAATATTATGGACTCTGCAGCCAGAGTAAGTCAAGTGTGCTCTCCATCATCTCGAGGTCTCATCGTGGCAACGAGGTTCTGAGTGTGTGGTTGTGGCATTCTCACCACCGACTGTACCCTGCACTGCAGAAACCATTACGAAAGAAATTCGCCTAATCAACCTCGGGGCGAGGCAGGGGGCAAGTGCGGGAGGAGGTGGTAGGAGTGTGTGTTTGGGGAACAAAACACATTGGCAAATGTTCTGGAGCTGACAGAAAAGTTGGGCCAGGAGAGACATTATGTATTATGTTGTAAGCTATTATACAATATTACTTCGTTCTAGACATACTAAATTGATGTAAATATTTATAACCAGAAAAGAATGATAAATAATATTCTTGAGTTGAGCACTGGTAGGTGTTACAGTATATTGAATTAAGATGCTGATGATGACGACGATAACGGCGAATAGATGATGATGATGAGGAGGAGGATGAAGATGAGGATGATGATGATAAGTAAGATTAAAGAGTAAGAGGCATAGTGGGCAAATATCAACATCCAGACGAACTGCAGGTAGCTGCTGAATAGTCACCAACGTAGCCAGCCAGCCTCGTTGGAGACCGGTCATTTACGAAGAAAGTTTCTTTTTTCAGAATCTTCTTGTACGTGGAGAGAGGGTCGTTAAGTACACGAGATAAAAAAAAAAGTTTGTTTTTCTCCCACTAAAGACATCCAAGTGCAGAAATGTTATCCTTCGATGACACGACGCTGCCGACGCCGCTTTGTCTCTTTGTCTCAGTTGCTTGCCTTCTGGTGCACGACTGGTGCTCACCATGCACACCTAACAACTGCAACAACTGTGCAGAGTCAGTCTAACAAGTGTGCAATGTATATCTGACATAAAACCTGCAACAAACCTCAGGATTTCGACATTTTCCATATGACAATCTTCCCCTTCGCGAAGTGACTGGCAAGACCACCTCAGTCCTGTCCTCCTGTCCTCCCAGCCTTGACACACTTCGTGCTGTCCATTCCTGTCCACACTAATTAACAGGTTGTAATCAATGAGCCGATGTCGTGCCAATAAGCCATAACACCAAAGAATGGTTATTTCCTCTTGATGCACTGTTGTTAAGTTCTTGCTATTTTGCTCAGTGTGCAGTTTCTGTTCTCTCCTGTAGATGGCGCCGTGGCTCGCTGGGAGCGAGAGACGGATAAAGTTAAAGGTGAGCAGAGAGGAAGAGTACTTTGCAGCTGACAGAACGTGATGATGTACAACACACGGAAATATCACTTAATATATGTTTATGACCAATCCCGTGGTTTTGTGTTTCGTGGTGAGAATATTATCCCCTGTATAAAACAATAGCTTAATGTCACGGGATCGTTTGCTGACATCAATGGTAACCACACAACCCTGGGTGTAACATACCCTGCCATTCCATGACACCAAGGGGCATCAGTAAAGACAATGTACACACTCAAGAACTGAGTCATTTGAGGGAATATGTCTAATGATATGGTCACACCTTTGGTTTTATACTGCGGTGACCATTCCATAGTATCCGCAAAGCATCGTTCTTCACTAACTCCTCAGAAAAGACAGAAAGAATTCATTCTTAACTTCTCTGATAGTTCTCGAAATCAGCACTTTTAAAATATCTGTAAGATATAAAATAAAATTTGCAATTTTGCATCTGCTGTTGTTTCAAATATTTCAAGAAATATGATCACAAAATTCTCTTTGTTAAGCTTGTCTTACTCTTCCTAAAACCGCCAGGATTTAAGGTGTCATCGAGAATGCCAAATACATAACTTTAAAGTTTAAAAGTTTTGATTACAGATTTTTGTAAAAAAGAAATTTAAGGAAAAAGTTTGAAAAGTTATTACAGCCGGCAAAAGATATGGCTTAAATCGTAACCATATAGGACTGGCTTCTGCGTCTCGCTTCTGATGATGATAAAAAATAATTACACTCACCTTTGTGACGGCCAGTGGATCAGTCGTACTTAAACTGCTGAATACAAACATATTTTTTTTCTTCTTCCTCATCGTCGTCGCCGTCATTAACATCGTGATCATCGATGTCCTCATCATGGTACATGACTGTGCGCCTCCCCTCGTGTCAGTCATGTCAGAGTTCTGAGGTTTACTTTGGATGAAGTCTTCTTTTGCAGACGACATATCTTTGTTGCTGTTTCGAAGAAATTCTATAGAAATTCAATGTAATCTTTGGCGCTGGCCTGTTAGACTTCTATCCCCGACAGAAGATTCTGCTCGAGCTCGTCACAGTTTCTGTCTCTTTGGAAGAATCTTCTACAAAGCTTTATACCTTCGTGCGCAGTCGTTTAAATACTCCCATTAATCCGTCTGTGAACCATGTTATGAACAAAACATTTTGTCTGCCCTTTTCTCACTTTTGCAAAAGGCAGACCCAGACTATAGGTTAGAGGCCAATAAAATAATTCGTGTCCTTTTTCCTTCTGAATTTCTTTTAGTTTAAAATTTCCGCTCTACGATTGGTAGTTCTTTAAAGTTTACAACAGCGAGCGTATAGGACAACAAGAAAATCATAGCAGGAAGCTTTGTCGTTGCTCATTTATTTTTCAAATTAATATCATCTCCTTACAAAAAATTAGACAATCGTGCATCTTGCCACCAACCTCTCACACAACCTCTCACACCAACCTCTCACACAAATGTCTGTCACTCGTCTGTTTACTGACTGTACAAGAGCTGAGATAAATAGACTAACATGATGGTACACACCATAGCACCCAACCCACCCATCCGTTCACTCTCTCAATGTAGAGAAAATATCTCTTGTGTAAAATCTCAGAGTAAATATCTCTGTAATTGGCGGCTCGAGCCCTGAAATGCGGTTTATTGTGCAGCAAATGAGGCACAGCTGTAAAGTGCAATTCCATATTTTCTCTCATCAACCATCTTTCGAGACAGGACCTAGTCACAGGTTTCGCTCGTCCCAACTGCCGAATGTCCGGCCATTCCATGTGGACAGTGCTGCTCCAGAGTGAAAATACCATCAACGACAGGGTAGGGGAGTTAGGGGTGGGGGATTCTTACCCAACTTCAGTCTCCCTACTTCCAGCCACATTTAGTCTTGCGGCCACCCGACCTCTGATCTCCCCTCACTAACCCTCTCCGCACCTAGTGACGGTTTAGCGGCTTTTGATGCAGCAACATGGCGACGAAAGACTGTGTGCCCTCCCGTAACCCCCAACCTCCAGAAAGAGAGAGGGGGAAAGAGAGAGAGAGAATCCTTCCTTCCTGGACGCCGACGCTGTCTTGACCGATGTGAAGGAAGAGCGCAGGATGAGAACGAGTTTATTGGGATGCGCACGCATCCCTGGCGGCTGTCCGTGCCCGGTGCCATAGACAGGTAGAGAGCTCCCCTCCTCAGTCCCCTCCCACACCACCCCTCCCCCACCCACCAAAACCCTTCTCCATTGCTCTTACACCTGTCTGCCGGCGTTTCCGCTCTTTTTTGTTCCCATTTCCAACAGAAACTCTTAGAGAAAATTGTTAGCTGGAAAAGCAAAACTTTAAAACAGACATGAGATTCCTTCTTCTGCGGTTTTCCCCCGCCAGAGGGCGGCATTTTTGTGGCACAATTTCCAGTCCTTCTCCCCCACTCACCCTTAACCCTGCTCTATTAGTTGTGGTCCTGCTTTATCAGCCCCATGGTGTTTTTTTTTTTTTTTGCGCCAGAGACGACTTTCATTCATTCATTCTTTCATTCATTCATTCAGACTCTGCGTTCATTGGTAAGAGAGCCAGAATGGACGGGTGTACAATATGGCTGCCACCCGCCCCTAGAGTAATTCGACAGTTACATTCCAGAATTTCCATTCTGCTACAACCTGACTCCGTTGTTTAATTCAGTAAATACAGCCTTGGCCCTTCTCTCTACACACATCGAAATGTTTCACCCAGGTGCCGAAAAAAGGTGATCGTATTAAGAAAAACATTTCGATTCTTGTACAAAATTTGGATATTTACTTCAGATAAACATACGTTTGAAATATGTTTCTTCTTTTCAGATGTCCAGCGTTGAGAATTTTAAACTGATAATAGACCATGGAGGACAGGATTTCGAGTGGGGAGGAGGATTTCATTGAGACAAACTTCAAAGGACAAGGCTGAGTGAGCATGCTGTCTCCTGTAAACTCCTTTTGCCAGGAGGCCAAAATGTCCTGTCGTGTAGTTTTGACCAGGTGTGGTAGACAGACAGACAGACAGACAGACAGACAAACAGACACACAGACAGACAGACAGACAGACACACAGACAGACAGACAGACAGACAGATTAGCGACTGAAAGTCATTTGGTGGTAGTGAAGAGACACAAGAACCACTCTCTCCGTGACGCCGAATCCTTCACTCAATTATGTTTCTGCAGGAATTTCCCATCCAATGCACGGAGCACAACTCAGTTCTCAACAGACCATTTTTTCCTTGAAAGCAGGCAGCAAGAGTGTGTACCTAGGCGACCATCCCGCAACTCCTGCCATGAATTTAGTGCTGCTGTAGTGTTTGTGATGCGGGAGCATGGAAAGTCAGTGTGATCGCCATCGTCTGGGTCGGCTGACAGAGTGAGGGCAGGTGTGTGGGTACTACACCTCGGGGGCACGGCGGTGTAACGGGGCGATACCACACATGAAGTATGCCCCAGCATGTCGGGTAGGTCCCTCCCGAGTTTACACACTCTTACACAGTCTTACAGACTTACACAGTCAATACCGTCTCTTTACACAGTCTTACAGTCTCCTCATAGTCTTCTTACAAGTCTCCTTACACAGTCTCCTTACACATTCTTACAGTCTTACAGACTTACACAGTCAATAGTCTCCTTACACAGTCTTACAGTCTCCTCATAGTCTTCTTACAAGTCTCCTTACACATTCTTACAGTCTTACAGACTTACACAGTCAATACAGTCTCCTTACACGGTCTTACAGTCTCCTTACATAGTCTTACAGTCTACATACTTACATACTTACACAGTCAATACAGTCGCTTTACACATTCTTACACTCTTACACAGTCTTCTTACACAGTCTCTTTACACAGTCTTACACAGTCTTACATACTTACACAGTCTTACACAGTCTTATATAATTACACAGTCTTACAGACTTAATACAGTCTTTTTACACAGTCTCATTACATGATCCTAGTTTACTTTAATCTTCTGTTTTTTCTTTTTCTTTTTTTTTTTTTCTTTTTTTTTACAGAAATCCTCCAGGTGTTGTACCTGACTGCAGTAAGTTCTGGAGTGTTTAACTGTCTGCCATTCAAGCCATAACTTGTCTGTCTCTGCTCTGTATTCACACACTTCTGTTCACCCAGTTTCCTAACCTATGTCAGTGTTAGTAAGCTTTAATAACCAACATATATTTAGCCAGAAGATCTTATTCCCCCCGTGTGATGGTAACAATCCGTGATACATATCGTGAGTTGATGTTTCATGAACACTCAGGTCTCTCCAGTTACAGGAACTGTAACCGCCGCAGACACTACCAGACACTAGAACTCCTCATCAACTGAGCTAAAGTTTTGCAAAAAGTCGTCCAACATGAGGAAAATGAAGCCAGCTATCAGGTTTCAGAAGCGGTCGGACTCTGGGTATACTTACAAAAAAACAAAAAAAAAAAAAAAAAAAAAAAAAAAAAAAAAAAAAAAAAAAAAAAAAAGAGAGAGAGAGAAAGAAAGAAAATGGGAGGAAATTTGGGGCGAAAATCAGACATTCTGTTTTGGACTACACCAGTAAAATAGGAGCAGGTGTGCAGTGGAACTCCTTTTTCTGAACTGGACTTAAAGGTGATTTTCTTGTTCTACTCGGGTGAGGACGAGAATGCGAGGCATGCATCATCAATTGGGCGAGCTCCTCGTCTTGTATTGTGAACATGTGTGAGCATTCGACATTATGGCCGACCGCGAGTTCCCTCTGTGGGTTTTAAAAAAAGGAAAGTGTGGAGCATTGTAAACTCAAGATGTATATACACACTCGCACCGCAGTCTGGCTAGTCGTGCCAAGGTGCTGCAGGTGATCAGCAACAAGGTGCAACAGGGAAACTGCTTTAAGTCGCTGACTTCATCTCAAGAGGACATGGGCGTGACAGCTACACACGTGTAGAACACAAACAGAAAAAAGGAGCAAAAGCATAAACTAGTAAAACAAACAAGTCAACAAAAATCTTAAAGCAAGAAATTGAGAAGATGAGTGAAAAAAAGAGCAAACAAGAAATCAAAGAAAAGATGCAAACAATCGAGAAACTCAGAATCAAAGAAAATATAATGAATGAATGAAGTATCAATGAGAAATAAAATGTATGAAAGGGTCAGGAAGGGGGAAGCAAGACTAGAACAAATAAGACTGCCTACGTGTCTAATATCTGATAAACATGTCATTCTTGTAAGCTATTGTTTGGGCGAGAAGTTGTGTAATCTGATTGGATGGGAAAAAAGTGTTTGTGGAAACTTCATGAACTTTCCGTCAGAGGAAGATATAGCAAATAATAATAATAATAATAATAATAATAATAATAATAATAATAATAATAATAATAATAATAATAATATAAAAAACTGACCCAAACGGCCTTCGTAAATGATGAGATTGATGATGACTTTAATAATACAATGTTAGATGATTCAAGCCCAGCGCACGGAGCGCTCGCCACCAGGTAGTCGGGCGGCTGTCGGATGCAGTACTCAGTAGCAGCAGCAGCAGCAGCAGCACAGCAGATCCACCCCGGCACGTCAGCAGTATACTGTTCTTGGTGCAGCTGTGGAAGTGCTTCTGAGCATGACAGGTGACCCCGATGATTGCCCGCCCCACCCTGAGGACGGGGCTTGGGTGGCGTTGGTCCGTGTAGCGCGGACACGCGTGAGGCGCACGCGGCACAGCTTCCGGTTCCTCTTCCCCCTCCCGCTACTCTTACCTCAATCGGTACCTCCCGCCATTCTTCACCTCACTCAACTCTCTCACACACTTCTGACACTTGTACCCCTTCTCCGACCCTCCACACACACACACGGACGCCTTGAACACGCACACATACACACATAAATACGCGTTGAAAACACACACACCCACACACACCTACCTCTCTCTCTCAGTTCAGTCAGTATGACCCACGCACGCACGCACCCACACACGCACGTCAACTTTGTAGTCTCCCCTACACGTGGCTGTACGGGGTGGGCTGCTGTCGGGGTATGAGGGCCGGCCCATCACAGCCACAAGTGGCGGCGGCAGGCCTCTTACCCAAAACCAAGCCACCCGCCTGGACCTGTCGACTAAAATTTATTCGCAAGTAACGGGTTCGGAGAGTTTAAGTGGAAATGAAACTGTCAGGGCCTGTACTGCCTTTTTTTTTCTCCCCGAGGAAGAACTCGAAGAAAACATTGGGCGGGGAAAAGGGGTTGGCGTGGGGTGCAGAGAAATCGAGGCAAACTGCACGGTAATGGAGAACTGAGACTCTGACACCCAGTCTGATAGTGCCAACCCCCCTGCTGGAGGAAACAAAGGCCCGACAGAGCGCCATGCTGGGATCCGCACTCCAGGCCCAGTCTGTCCGGTCGGTGGCCGAGGACACTGCAGGTGAGGCACGACAGGTGGGAGACTCGGTGCTGGCACAGCAGGTGGGGACAGGTGTACACCTAGAACTGGTTCCCCCCCCCTCCTACCACCACAACCACCACCACTCCGCCACGACAGTCTTTCGAGACCAAAAGGGTAGAGAAAAGAAGGTTAGGGGTAATCACAAACTTTATAGAAAGAAAAAACACGCAAAAAAAATTCATGTTCTGCGTCAGATGACAGATAAACTACGTAGAACAGCTGAATACCTGAGTCCCATAATTATTCATAATGCATGAAATGAAATACAATAACATAACAACGTGCTTACACTGTCTGGCCGCTCGAAGTTTCCTGATTGAGAATTACAATCAACAGAAAAATGATACTTATGTTTTTAATGTCTGTACATAATAAAAGGCTTATCTTTCTTAGGCAAGTTTGTTAATGTTGGTTTTGCCAGTGACATCACAAGGCAGAAAAACATAAAGTGATCAACAATGGGTCATGTTGACCGGTGTAAGTTGTCTGTTCCTGCTCCACTGTTTACTTCCCTTTGCGCATCTCGCAAGAGAATTTTTTTCTCAAGCTTGCAATTTTTATTTCAAAACATCGCAATAAAACATTGTATTATGTTGTATAGAAGACTTGACTAGTGTTAATATTTCGACGATTGAGGGGTTATTTGTAGAAATGTGAGTCTTATTTCAATACCACTGCTAATAATAATAGAGTTGCATGAGTGAGCTACGGTCACTGTATAGTGTTTAATGGCTTTTGTGCACATTCTGTTGTGTACTTGTTTCACTCTACGTGATCGTTTGAGTCCTTCAGAAGATTATTAAACAGACATCACATTACAAACATTTCATCACACGATGACGGCGACACCAAATTAATGAGGAATTAGACACAGATTACAGTGCCGGACTTAAGCAATATTTTGTAATGAGAATATCATACTACAAGGGTAATACTAGAGAGACTGAAGAAGGCAATAGACAAGAGACTGAGACCAGAATAAGAAAGGATTCGCCGGGTTGGGTCTTGCACTGACCACATTGCCTCTCCGTATCTTCATTGAGCATTTTATTGAGTGGCAATCTTCCCTTTGTATAACTTTTGTGGACCTTGAGAAGGTTTTTGAGAGTGTAGACAGGAATGTCATCTAGAGGCTGATGATCCACTATGGTATTCCGTCTAAGCTCATAAACATTATCCAGGACTTGTCCGAAGACTCGTCCTGTCAAGTTATCCACAACGGCAAACTCACTAAACCTTTTGTAACGAAGACTGGCTTAACGCAGGGTTGCATATTATCACCAATAATCTTCCTGATGATCATAGACTGAATTATGTGCAAGACGACCCAAGACAACAACACCGCTATTTAGTGGACCTTCACCTTCAGCTAGAGAACCTGAACTTTGCAGATGGCATTAGTCTCCAATCTCATCACTGGAGAAGACTGGCTTAAAGGTCAACAGGAAAAAAGATATAAGTGATGAGAATCAACAACAAGCAGGAACTTCCAATCCAACTTCAACTAGAGAACATCCTGGAAACCGATCGCTTCGTGTATCTGGGAAGCATTGTCAACAAGGACGGTGGAGCGGACGATGACATCAATAACCGCATCAACAAGGTCAGGCATGCTTTCAGCAGCCTTGAACTCCCGAGCATTAACCTTCTGCAGGAAGATTCGCATTTTCAACACGAATATAAAGGCAGTCCTACTGTATGGCTCTGAAACCTGGAGAGTGACAAACACCATCAACAACAAGCTCCAGACCTTTACCAACTGATGTCTACGCCATATTCTGGGAATAAGATGGCCTGAAAAGATCTCCAACAGCAGCCTGTGGAAAAGAACCAAGCAGAATGCCACTAGTCAAGACATCAAAAAGCTCAAATGGGGATGGATAGGACACACCCTGCAAACCAGCTGACACCATTGCCAGTCCGGCACGTGACTGGAACCCTGAGGGAAAGAGGAGAGTTGAGATGTATATTTGGAGAACAAAAGGGGTGAATTCATCCAGATTTTTGGAGTTAGTATCTTTTTACCTAGATTTACCCTGTAAGTAGAAAAAAACAATTTGCAGCCACTAGATCTTTAGGAGGACAATTAAGAAACTCAAATAAATATATTTATGAGAGTACTTTTGGAAAATATATAGCTTCGCTAATATCCCTAAAAGTAGGGGTCAATGTAACAAGTCTTAAATGAATTGTCTGAGTCAGGGCAACAGTATCTCCAGTGTCAAAGAGGAGAAAGAAACAAAATGGGAAATAAAGGAAGACACGACAGAAGGAAAGAATAAGAGAAAGACAGAGCGAAGGAAGGTAAAGGAAGAAAGAAAGACGAGATGAAAGAAGAAAAAAGAGAAAGAAAGAGCGCATGAAAGAAAAGATGAACGAAAGAAAATAGACGAAAGAAAGAAGCATGGCAAACGACAAACAACACCAAAAAGAAGAAAGAAATCAAAAGATAGGAAAAATAAGTTTATTTTCGCAACATCTGCTATTATTACGACTTGGTTTTGCGCTGGGAAAATGGTGTCGACCGCCACAGCTCCGAGTCGCGACAACCTGGTGTCTTGCGAAACCCAACAGGTAAAACCAATAAAAAAAACCAAACTAATCTCTAGCATGAGGACGAACATCAGTTTCAAGTGTTGTTGTCATTTTACCTATTTTGTTTCCTTGAGAGTCGCAAAATAAAATAGAATAGAATTACAAAAGCGGAGTAGGCCATCTAGTCTAGACTATCAAGCGTCCAGACACGTCTCACAAAAAGCGAGAGGCTAGGTCCATGGCGATCCCTGATTGTAAAAAAAAAACATTTAAGTGAATTTAAGATGTTTAAATGCTATTTGGGGGTGCAATCACTTAAACTTACAGAGCTATGTACAGGTATATGCATATCCGTTACTAACGAGCTCAAAATGACTAATTAGCTGACATTTGAGGTAAAGGTGTGCAAACATCCTCCCAAACTAACTGTAGGCGTTTTGCTATTGCAAATACTTATCAAATAAAAATGAACGTTGAGATAAACATTTTATTTCTCTTATGTGTTTTCAGGAGTAGGTAGCGAGAGGAGACATCAGTGTTCTCACCATGCACACTCTGAACAAGGATGTGTAGGTGGATTGCTGTCCATCTGTCAAGACCAACGCTTAGCCTCTTGCGAAGTTCTCCGCTGTTAGTCTCGGCGAACCGTAACAAAGAATATGAATAAACCGGAAGCTAAGTCATCTAATGCCTCGTTTTATCAGTTAACTGCAAAAAAAATCGTTTGCCAGCAGTCCAGGGATATTAGTTTGTGCTCTGAACTTAGTTCGAGGGAGAACATCTTTTCCAGTCCTGTAGACAAACAATTGTAAACTTGCGAAAAATAACATGGAAACGAAATTCACAAACATTTCTTTGATTGGCAGCAAGTTGAAGAATCCACAGAAGTACATGAATATGCAAAATCTGCACACATTGGTGTACACATCTAAAGTTCAGTGGATTATCTTCATTGAGTTTCAGAGTTTGTGTCACACACTGTTAGATGTTAGAAGAACATTGAAGCACTGGCATGAAGAACAATTAGACATTTCATGTAATTTTCTTTGTGCTTTCCACGCAAAGTAGGCATCGCTTTGTTGTATCTGAGAGATGCGTAAAATCGTCTTCAGATAATGATCCACCCCATAATAGAGAGATGTAAATTTGAAAAGATTGAAGTAGCTTTCTTGGACATCATTGACTGCCTTGGGTCGGGTACATCTAAACAAAACAGTCTGCAATTAAAAGCATTAGGTTATAATTCTTTTATTTTGTGTGAACTTCTATGTCCTGTGTGTGCTCGTGTGTGTCAGTGTGTACATACATGTGTATTTATAATTCATAACACGGCTGGTAATAAATTGCACACTCATCACATCTAGCATCTTTCGGAGTCACTGAACAATGGTGGAAGTGTGCGCAGTTCATGAAAAAGGGTTTTTCACTCCATGCACGCTTCAAGCATGCAGACATGCAACCTCCTCCTTCAAAAGTTGCTTGGGACTTTTAATCATCATGAAAATCAAGTCTAACATGTTCTGGAAAATGATTTATCTAAACTGTGATACATGCATTAACGGCAGAAAGAGTATTGTAGAGCAATGACACTAACTTCCATTGACATCTTGACTTCAAAGCCATACTTTTCGTGCGACCCTTTTGCAAAAAGTTGATTGTGAGAAACTAGAAACACTATTATATTGAAATTGGAGAAGGACAGTTGCTGAAAATAGATGGAAATCGGGGAAATTTATCAAGCACCCAGAATTGTGCGCTATGAATGCATGCAAGACTGGTTTTCTTTTCGAACCCCTGGTAATACCGAATCACAGAATGTACATCAGTAGCATCAGGAACATTGTGTCAGTAGCCAGTCACATGTTGGGGAAATTGTCTTTCTAAAAGTGGTCATCATCTTTATATGAACTCGTATGTTTATTGTTTACAGTCAGAACAAGTACAACCTTAACGCAAACATCCTTCTCCGTGCATCCCCACCACATGACAGAGAGCTGATCCTGGGGTCGCACGCATGGACTAAAGGTAAAACATTCTTGGTAAAACTTTCCGCGGTCCATACTTATAGTCCCTGGCAAGACTAAGCAAATAACAAAAAAGTTGTATGAAAGTGATTTTGTTTCAGATGACTGGACACAGCCGAGGACGTTATGCTGGCGGCAGTCCGTATGCGAGTTTGTTCATATAATAACGTGTAGACACAGCTTCACCGTCTGGCTGACCGGCCTCAGGAGAGGCGTCTTCCACGGCAATCCTAGTCTTATTCCCCAAGCTGGTAGTTCCGAGGGCTATTACTATAGCAACATGCAGTCGCTTGTGCACTTCACAAGTCTACCATGTAACCGAACACTAATTGTATTTGAAGCTTGCTCGTACAACAGACCAGGTTATATGCCATAAATGTCTGTATCAATTTAGGAAAAAAGATGCAGATGTGCTGGAAAATCGACTATATATATATATATGCATGATTTGGCCTTTGGAAGGTCGCCGTCCCAAGCGAGCGACATCAAGAGAACTGAAAACGAGGCTGAAGAAGAGTGCAGGAAGTGGGAGAGACGTTCCAGAAGCCTTCAGAACTCGACGCCACTGACAACAGCTTCTGAACTTCTGCTTTACCATGGTTCTGTACAAGCCAGTGGTCAGTGTGGACAAGTATTAGCCACACACAACACTGCCATTGTTTTTTCATGCAGAAGGCAGCAGTCAGTGACATGTAACAGAACGAAAGCACATCTAGGTCTGGCGGTTCCAGTTCACCGGAAACAAAATAATGTTTATATCTGACTGACAAAAACTTTTTAGTTAAGCATATCCTACCAAATTATACATGAATTCATCATATTCATTTATCTACACACATACATTACAGATATAGTAGGTGTATAATATACACTATATATATAATACAGATATATATTTATATAATCATGTCTATTTGGTACACAGCAACCATTTATTTAATTTTACTGAGTAGTAGCTTTTATTATCCTGACTTTAGGCTTAACTATGAAATTTTTTTTTTAATTCGTGAAAAGCCAGGACAGGAGCAACTATTCATAGTTAGTAAAATACCTTCTGTACTGCAAATCTTAATTTCAAATGTTGTAGGATGATTTTAAAATAGTAAAACTGCCTTTTAAAAATAAATATCTCATTTCTAAATTAATGCAGTATACAAGATTGTAACACATGAGACCCAGCAAGAAATAGAGCTTCGGGGTTTGAAACTGATCAAGTGAAAGGTCAGACAGATCAAAACATTTTAGGGGGACCAGTGGTGGGTGGGTAACTAGAGCAGTGGCCGTGTGGTGTAGCAGGAAGCTGCTTTTTGTGCGACTTGCCACAGGTGTGTAGACGTCATCGTTTTTGTCTGTAAATGTTAGACGATGATCCACAGTGTTTTAGCTCTGTGTCTTGGGCGGATGAGACTTTTGCAGCTGTGACCGCCAACTTCTGATAAAGTTACTTCGTCAGCGCTCACTTTGAAACAAAATGGAATCGCAGAGGATCACCACAGACAGGGTGAGAAGGAGGCGCCAGAAGCCTGGTCCCCTCCGTGAAGACCTAGTCATCAAGCGCTCATACAAGGCAGATACAATACACAATTTTAAACACGGCAAAAAGAAATATTGTTAGGCGAGGTTTTGCGAAATAAAGCAAAGTCCATGGATAAATACAATTGAATAATACTTTGTTCTACTCTGTTTCATCTCACATGTGTGTTTCAACATTAATATGACAGAACAGGGAGAATTTTTATTCTAATCAAAACTTACATAGGTGCAAATCTTTCCACTAAAGCTATTCCTAGTTGTTACTTGCTCTATTTCATTCCTTTATTTACCATGTTTATTATTCATTTACCTTTAAAGTACTTTGTGCATTTATCCACTAACATGTGTGTAATCATAACTACACTTTCTTTCACAGAAAAAGAAAATAAAATGTGTTTAAAGTAGCAATTACATTCAAGGAAACTTTACACAAATGTACACTTAGCAAAACTTTTTTTTCACACAACTTCTTTTGGACTCTATCATAAAATATTTGCTTGCAAAAGCAGACTTTCTCTTTCCCATTGTTTTAGTCATTCGGTTTTGCTGCGTTAAACAGACAACTCTGTCGCCCGTTAAGGTCAAAGGTTGGTAAAGGTTTGTTGTTTTTATATCACCCATCTTTAAATCATGGTATCAGCTTGCGAGAGACTACTTGTCTGTCTGTACTTATAGCATCTTCCTTTTGCTTGGCATTCTAGTTCTCCCCTCCCACCTCCTCACTATAGGTAGTAGGAGTGATAGGTGAGTTATCTACTTTTTTTTTAAAAATCTGTCAACCTTTATTCCGAAGATGAAACAGAAGAGTACAGATCACAAATAAATAAAACTTTGCGCACGAAAATTCAGATGCTGTCAACCCAAATTGTGGACAGATTTGTTTCTTTTGAAAAACTTTTTTGAAGCAATGGAAATAAAGGTTTTGAGGTGGAGATGGGGTGTGTGGAAGGCAGCCAGCTTGGCAAGCGGCGGTAACTCCATCCCGCTGTACGGGTAGCGAGCATCGCGACTTGGCACTGACTGGGTGGCTACCAGGGTGAAGTCGCATCTCGAGTGCATCCATCATCTCTTCCTGTCTACGTCACCGAGCGAGGAGGCACTTCACTTCAACACAACTTGCAGCGCCACCTGCGTGCACATCCCTTGGGCCCCTTCATCAGCTGCAGTCGATGGAGCAGGGCATGGCTGCTGGCCGTGTATGTTGACAGTGGTTGTTGTGTTGGTGATGTCGGTGCTTCACTGATGGTGATTTGTGTTTCCCTGTGAGAGAGAGAGCTTGTGTGTGTATGTACATCTGTGTGTAAATACAAAGGTATCTAATGTATACAATGGATTTCCTTCGTCCGTTGAAACATGTTGAATAAAAAATAATTAAATTAATATATTAATAAATAATGTTATGAGTTGTGACGATGTTCCACACGAAGATGCTATGACTGTTTTAGAAGAAATGTAGATTTTTGTATATAAAAAAGAAGACAGGGTTAGGTCCCTCTTTTGCAGCAAAAATTAGTATGACTTTGTCTTATATTCTGGGAAAATAAATAGAGAATAAATACAGTAGTCGCGGTGCATGTGTGTTTACTGAGGGTACTCTAACAGTGATACATTCATTTATGTTTAGTGATGCTTTATATACTTGAACTGGTCAGGGTGCTCGGCTCTGCATCCTGTCTCCGTGTACAATCAGTGTCCAAACAGACCCTCTCCTGGATGGACTCTTGTTCTTCGCCATAACTTCATTCAGGATGGCGAGCTGGGATGGATATCAAGATCGACTAAGTTGAAAACGAGGGGTAAGGACCCCGACGGACATTTTCATCCGACAATCTGATTCATCAACACTTGTCTCTCGGCTCCCTCTTCTTACCTGTAAAGGCAGTTCTGCCCCTCCTTCGCCGTCTCTCTCTCTCACACACTCACATGCCATTAAACTATCGTCAATAAAGTTTGTGACTGTAGGGACACCTTTTATAATTGTGCATCTCGATCACATTTAACACTTTTTAGATTTTCATTAGTGTTTCCTTCATGTGGTTATAATATATTTTGATAGTTTTTCTCTTTAGGTTAGCTGTAAAAAAAAAGAACATTGTCCGCTTATGTTATGACTGTCATTATTAAATACTTGTCCTTCTCTCCCTCTCCCTCTCTCTTCATCTTTCCGCGACAGCTTCTGGTGTCCACAGCCATCACATCTTGAACTCAAGGAAACTGCACGACATCCACCCGGCCGTCCATCCAGTACAGCAGGAGGATCAGCGGGCAGCGCCGCGTCGGACGGTCAGCGTCTGGCACCTGCAGCGGCAGCACGTGTCCATTTCCGGCGACAAACACCAGAGGGCGCGGCGAGCCCTGGCGGCTGCCCTGTCCTTGCTGCACAGACCCCAGTCGGTGGTGTGCAGACAAACAGGGGAGCGGCGGGCTGATGGCGTTCGGTTGTCGGTGGCGCGACTTCCGGGTGCGCGGGCGCCTGCAGGAAGCGGCGTGTGGCCAGATTGGGACGCAAATAATTGCTGACACCTAGTGACACATCCGCGGCAAGGGCAGGCGTGGCTAAATGTAGACCAGACGGTAATGAAGTGACCTGTACCGGTGCACAACATAGCGAATCCTGTCGATCGGTCTGATGACGATGGTCATGTCGTGAAGGCAGGAGAGGGGAAGGAAGCAGATAGTCACGTCCACGGACTCACAGAAAAATGCAGCCCGTGAGAGCTCGTATCCATGATTGGTCTTTTATTTTTCCTTGACGGAACTGCAAGTATTTCCTCTGTGTGTGTGTGTGTGTGTGTGAGAGAGAGAGAGAGAGAGAGAGAGAAAGAGAGAGAGAGAGAGATTAATTTCATGTTTCAGTTAGCTCCCTTTGAAGGGTTCTGTAAGATCACAGAGATACATGATGCAGATTGTAAAAAAGCGTAAAGGCAGATTCTTTAAATCTGTAAACCTGAAGTAATCAGCAAAAGTCTTTCCATTTATGACAGACAGGCAGACAGACAAACAGACAGACAGAAGGAGAGAAAGAGTGAGTGTAAAACACAGACCATCGTTATCAAGGACAGCCATCGCCTCAAACTGTAATAAAAACCATTCCTCGAATATATTTATTATTTTACAAATATTGACAGAAGCAATAAGGTATGGCCGCTACACCTTTGGTTTTCCCTGGTCATAGGCGTGGGCGGTCCGGGTACCCAGTGTGAGAGTGGTTGTCTATGTCACTAGCACATGGATCACTGGGTGAGGCTTACTCACATGCAGGGGTCTCCTGACCTCGTGACCGCGAATAATTAACAAGGTTAAGGCAAAGGACGTCGCTGGGAAATGGGAAACCAGGGTCCGGTAGTCTACCATGCTTGTAATTTCATTTCATTTATAGAAACATTCTAGTTCTTTATAATGAGAAATGTTTTCGGGAAACATTATGAGACGTTATTCTAATTTGTGATGTAAGATCTGCAGTTTATCCTCCTAAAGTAAAATAGTGGGAAGATGATATATGTGGATGACCAAACGAGACAATGTGATTATTATAATAATAATTGTACTTCGGTCCCCCTGTGCATAGCTCCAACTGTATCTTCGGTACATTGCTAGGCGACAGAAGAAAGTTCCATGTCCTACACTATTCATAGTAACACGCATGGCGGCAAGGGTTTGCCAACCTGGAGTAAAGGATTTCAATTTTTTCCCCGAAGAGCTTTAAAACTTTATAAAATCGGGTTCGCGAAAGGCAACAATATTTCGTGGAAATTTGTAGATTCTTTTAAGGAGTTGGGTCAGAATTTGAACAAAAGCAACTCAAGTTGCCAGATTTTTCAGCCTGCGACAAGTTGGAAATGACTTTCATAAAACTTGAGATTAAGTTTTTTCTTGCTGTCAGACTGTCACGAGTGCATAGACAACTGTTTCAGTGTAATACGAGATAGAGGACGGCAGGACATGGATGTCTCGACAAGCCCTTTGTGCACCAGGTGATGGCAATGATGTAGGTTGTCACCCAAAACATCTACTCCCGCGACATCAACGCTCCGTCGCCTCCCACCTCCCTAGCAAGTGGAAACCAGGTAGTCTAGGGAACCAGGTGTTTCTAAACACATACCTTTATTTTGCGTCGAAAGAAAACAACAAACTCTTTCTCACTGCGTCAGCAAGAAAAATATTTAAATTTTAATATTTGAAACCTAATGTTACAAATTATTATTTCCTATTTTTGCAATGACATTATGTTTATGGAAGTATCACTATATATATATAGTACCTACGCTATGTTTCAGGTGCACTGACTGGAGTCACAAGATAAATTTGAAACTTTTTGTTTGATTAGAAAAGTTGTCGGTTTAACACATATGCTTGCTTTTTTTTTTTTAAGGCATGTGCGAGTTCCACTTTCACATTGCCTCTCCTGTGTGCGTACGTGCGTCTGTCTTCTGTATTTTATTGTAAACCACAGGTCCCTGTACCAAACAGTAGAACAAAGGTGCCGCGTGTCCAAGCGGATGGTAGTGGCACTGTGGCCGCCACCAGCTTCATTCTCTCAGATAACACTCTCCTCTTTTGATCAGTATCTTTGTTCGGACCCTAAAGTTGTACCTTAATACAAACAGGTGCATCTAAGAAAATAAAAAAAGGCCAGTCGATAGGCTTTGATCAGGGTTAGAAGCCGCACATCTAATAGTCATCAGGAAGAAGGCGCTTTCAATCTGATGGGTTCCGAAAGTCGTTTTGCCTACTTTACGTGTTAGGCGAAGGGACTCTACTCCCAGTCCAGATGGTGGAAAGTCCGAACATTTTTAACTTATATTTTCACACACAGTAATGCAAAACTAATATAAAGACATAATATGTAGTCCTTTCCCAGGTCTATGGTGATGATAATTCCCTTTTAAAGTATATAGAAGTAAGTTGTGTGTGCGTAACATGTAGTTTCAATCTAACACAATGACAAAGTTACAGCAAAGATCAGAAATAATAACTAAGTCATGCTGACAGGTTAGACCGAGAGTCGAAGTTCATAAAATTTTCTTTGTTTTTATTAAGAATAGTCTGCGTTTCTGTGCTTGTTGCTATGGATACTATTCTACACGTGGGTGGAAGTTACGAGTACGAAGCGTTAAACAATATCCGGGAATATCTCGCTGGCATGTCCTCAGTACCGCACCCCTAAACAGCTTGCAGGTGAAGGGAGCAGTCACCTGCCGGGCCACCCGAGGTGTGAGCGCTGCTCACCCTCAACCCGCTGACACGCGTCAGCGCCGCCACATTGTGTCCTGGCGTGTGCCGTAAGTTTTAATTTCCTCTCCTCCCTGCTCTGCCTCCCAAGGCAGGAAATTTGTTATGTCGGCCATCAGCGCAGCTCACCTTCACTTAATATATCAACTATCACACAAACTTCATCTCCACCGTCTTGCTTTCTCTCCTCTCTGATACCCTCTTGTCGTGCTCTTTGTACGCTAAAGAGTTAACCTTTAGGCTCACCCGTCACCCAACCTACACACAGTTTACAGACAGACATGTCGGTTCTGTCATGTAACGGGGAGAACAAATTCTAGACTTAGTAAGATTCTAGGTTCTTTGAAACACTGCGACTCACTTTCACAGACATAAGGTCAATACCTGTTTTTGTAAACACAATGATTTTTAAAAAAAAAGTTATTCACAGTATCATTATAATGATGTGTACTCATTCTTGGTAGGATCACTTATAAGTGGCTCTCTTGTTGTTTGATCCCTTTATTAACATTTGTTATTAATAATCTCTCTCTTTCAACCACTATTCTGATAACATTTTGCTTCTTTGAAATATCTAATATGAAACCGCTAGACAATATAGTTACACTATAGACTGATGGTCCTTTTATTTCTGTATAGCCGAAACAAAAACAAATTAATTTGAATAGTTTTAATTCGAAAACTTGACTATGCAATGTTTAGGGTATTGTGTGCGCAAAATTACTATAACAGGAACATTATGCATTATTTTGTATTTATGTTTGCTTTCTGATGAGATGAAGCTGTTTCTTTAGTAGTATCAACGCGGCTTATTGGAATTCACCAATCTGTGTTGCCTGATAGTCATAGATATAAACTCTCTGATTCCAACTGAATGAACACGTCTATTCGTTTACATTCTGTTCCACTTTGTTAATATTATTCTTGACTATTTCCAGTGTCATACTAACTGTGAGTTAATAATATCAATGCGATCACATGTCCAGTCTCTCTTGCGTCAATCGCCCCACAATATTTTTCACTACCATCCCCTGCCTTTATGTTTTCAGCTTCCTCTTAACTTTTAATAGATTTTCATTCTCGTAGTAGACATAGTACAGTCGTCGGGGGGAACAGCTGGTTGAGGCAATGGCCGACTGTCTGAAGCCGTGCTGAGCAGGTCCTGTCTGGAAGGACCAACCCATTTCTTCACGTCTGCCGACTAGTTCTTCCCCTGCCCATGTTGGGTCGACCCTTCTCCAAGATATTCTGAAGGACAGTTTTAGACAGAGCTTGGTTTCGGGCCGAACCAGACAAACTTGCGCTGGTTCACTAATGGGAGAAAGGATCCCTGGTGTTTTTTGAGCGAAAATCAGTGTAAACTTGGTGACATTGGTAGGTCTGTCCATCTCCTCTCCAAGCGAGGCTACAGCTGGTAGTCTTCAGTACATTGGTCTCTCTGGTCGCCCTCGCTAATGTTTTTGTAGAGGTATAGCGCTCTTCAAATGGTCTTCAGTCGAAGATATAATGACAGTATATTTCATACTTTAATCACAAGGATGCGGAGTATACTTCTCACGGGATATATTGCACTGTCAAATGTATATTAAAATGTAATTTAAGGAATATTGATACCTGCCTGTAGATGCAAGACCTACTTTTTATGAGACGTGCAGTCTGGGTCACAGGAATGTCGCAGAAATCTTATACATGTACCAGGTAAATACCAACTGTAATGGATTAATCGTCAGGATAAGAAGTCGCTAATTATTGGACTTTTGTAGATAAAAACAAAATCTAATCTCGCCAGACACCAGAGAAGGAGGGAAGGGAGTAAACATGCGCACGTGACAAGTTTGTGTGAAACTTCGATACGAGGTGAAAGTCCTCGATATGAGATTTTTGTTGGTATGCTCAAGACTTCTCACATTACAGGATGAAAAGCATTACTAAATAGCGATTTCTTTTCTTGGTGCTTCGTCAGACAAATGCTCAATTTACAGTTGGTGTGTTCCCTGTTCTCGGATTTCTGTGACATTGCTGTGACCCAGACTGCCCGTCTGTTCTCTGATGTTCGCTGTGACCACAGGTGTACAGAAGTTCCAACGTGCGGGAACTTTGTCGTTGTGTTAGATTGGAGCTTCATGTTACGCACATAAAACTTACTTCCTTTAAAAGGGAATCATCATCATCATATACCAGGGAAAGTAATAAATATTATTTTTCATATGTTTTGCATTACTGTGTGAAATAAATTAGAGAGGCTCGAACTTCGTCTAACAGGTTTGAGGGGTCAGCTCTCCACATTTTCAGTTTCTTCTTGGATTTGTGGTGTTATTAATGGCTGTTGTACCCACTTGTACTTCTATGACGTCATCGACATTGTCTTTGTCATTGTTTACTTGCTTGTGGCCTTTATTTTCCCCCTTTTCTGACATCGACTCTCTTATCTCCGTTAGTCGTCTGTGGCTAACGCCATCACAGTTTCTTCGTTTTTACGAGGCTTTCGTGCGATAGACTGTGTATCAGTGCCAAACAATCACGTGTTTCAACCTTGTAATGAAATTTCTGCTTTGTGATCATCTCCTATTTGAATTGTGTCTGTCTTATGTTGTTGGGTTTTTTTTGTTTTTTGTTTTTTGGTTTGTAGTGCGCGGAGAACCTGGCTTTGGCTGCGATACCGCGCAATAAAAGCTCACATCATCATAATCATCATCATTATTATACTAGTGCCAGGTCACAAATGCATTTCACTTGTCTCAGGACATGCGACACTCACTCAATCGTCCTTAATAAAACAAAATCAGGAACGGGAACAGGACAGAAAGAAACAGAACTAGACGGAGACCTGAATTTCTAGGTAATAGGTAGGCCGCACGTGTAACAGTCAGATAGGAACACTATTCTCAGGTCATCATCAGGTCGGCAACAGCCTCAACTCACACTACAGCATGCTAACCGTTAGAAAGTCATGCCATCGCATCGCGGCCAAGAGCGACTAGTTGAGTCAGTAACACATCACTACCAAACGTCAGAATTGGTTTGCCCGACTGCACATACAAACAAACAAACAAACAAACAAAACAAAACAAAAAAAAAAAAAAACCAAAACAACAAACAAGCAACCCCCCCCCCCACACACACACACAACCACAAAAAAATCTTCTCACATGAATTCTGATTTTCTCTTCTCTTTCCTGCTTGTAAGAGATACCACATCAAATTCCTAAAAGTAACTGAACATTAACCAATAATTTGTTTTCCGACGACTACTCTTGTACGTCATCTTTATGTTGTTCGGTATACCTATAGTACCTCACTGACTTCTGGCTATCTTTCATTTCTCATGACTGGGTCTGCGCAGCGTGCGATCTAGGTCGTGATGCTGCTCGTTATAAGTTCCCATGGCGACGACGACGACGACGACGACGACATAGTTTTGGTAAAGTAGTGTGTGAAGGCCACCGGAAACCAATGGTTGTTGTGATCAAACAATCGGGAAAGTGGAACTTTGGTCAACGTACTGAGTCCAGACTTATTTGCCAGTACATTTGCCAATAGAGTGGGACTTTATGATTATTTTGTTCAGAGCTTAACCCAGCCACTTTAAAATAAACTCACTTTGGAAGACCTTTAATTAACATACACGATACTTCGATCCGTTATTCGCATCATCATACGAACCGTTATTCACATCATCTGAATATTGTTAAGCAATGAGAATGTCTGCACGAAATGCAGTCTTAATAAAAGGTGGGTGTCCTTTTGTATCGGTTTCTAAACTGAGCGCCAAACTGAAAAATGGCATTTGAAGTCATGCTCTTCTTTTCGGATTAGTGATTTTAATTTTAAGCCTTTTTACACTCTCATTTTCTTAGCCATTTAGTTGTTTGCAGTTTACAAACTCAGGTGTTGATTTTTTTCGTCCAAGAGATATCTCGAAAATGTGTCAGGCGGATTGGAAAGGATAAGCTACCAATAAGCGTCTGCTTCGGTGTTCCTAAATGACACGCTAACATCATCCGAGATTTTATATTACTATACTTGAGTTTTGTATAGGGTGGGCTCAACTGTTCATTTCACAATCGTTTTAAGTCTATGAACTAACATTAAAATCATTACGGGATGTTAAAAGTAACATTTTCTATGAACTGGAAAGAAAACTAAATCCCACATTATTCCTCGTCTGGCGACTGGATTGATGCACGCGTTTGAAAAGTAAACCTGTTTGAACAGGAATCACAGTCTGCCGGAGAAGGAAAAGTGGGAATAAAAAAGCCCAAACGAACAATGGCAACAGACACTAAACGCCTAGTCAGTGGAACATAAAGTTTAAAAAACAATTTGTAGGAGTTGAACTGATCGGAGATGATACTGCAGCTTCACTGCGATGGTAAAAATCACATCTAAATAAATTGATTGTTTTTCCTCAGCAATGACGTCACTGAGGGGGAGTCGGCTGCTGTCACTAACCGCCGCCGCGACACAGAAGCCGGCGAGTCAGCAGAAATGCTGGTTAAATAGAAAAGATAAAGGCCACCAGAAACAACAGGTAGACAGCCACTGAATTTGAGAACGTGAAAAAGTGCACGTTCAGATGTTCCATCATAACTTGAACCCCGCGCAGACGCCAGGTACAGGTTTGCTTTTTGATATTATCACTGAAATAGAAAGTAGTTTTGTTTTTAAACTAACAATTTTAAGTTTGGGTGTCACTAAATGGACTATTGTGATGCAGCGTTTGCGTTTTTTTCTGACCAAAGGGGACAAACATCAAGGAATTACCCCCCTCCCCCCAACACTATATTAAAAAAAAAACCAATACCAAAACAAAAAAACAAACTCAAAGGCTTCAAATAACGAGGTACGGACTCCTTCCTGAAATTTGAAGCAAGAGTTTTCAGAAAGTATTTATAAAAATCACCCACTTTAATTCATAAAAAAGATCCTGCGTTTTCATGATCTTTACAACTTGCAAATGTAAATCTGCCACAAAATAGTCTCCTGGTCCAGACAACTCTGTATCCTCCTCTCGGCCCTATGCCAGTATTCTGGATACGTCATGCTCAGCTTCAACACGCCCTGCCATACAAGGCAGCCTTAACCATGGCTCATCGTTGGAAGTACATCTTGATCAAGGCATCTTTCTCGGCATCACACTTCTCCAGCTCCTGCAATAAGACAGAATTAGAAGAGTCTTTACTATCCTCTCAAACTTTACCCTAACACAGTCTTCAACATAATGCTAGCATCATTGTCGGCTATGGACTAGTGATGCCAGACAGTGAAACCTTTCTGGTCTTCGTATGCGGCACAAGTTCCTGAAAGGTTGGAAAATTCGATTTACAAGTTATGATCTTCCTATTATCGCATAACCCTGGAAACTTTACACATTCTGCATCTGCATGCACGACGAAGAACCATAAGGTTCACAAAATCAACTTTGCTCTCTTCTGGAAGTTTATGACCAATAATTATCACGTTTAAAACCATCTGAGTCAAACAGCAACCATGATGTCAAGGTATACCATACACTGCTTATTATGAGGAGCTTTTACCAGCCACTTCAGCTTACTTTGTAGCACACTGCTTAACCTTTGCCTGTACTATATTTGGCACAGCACAAGTAAGCTGCCTCTTGGACCTGCAGTCTCCCCCTCAACTGATGAGAACAACCTGTGAGGTACATTACCTGACAGCCGGCTGCCTTGGCCATTTCAGAAACCTTCTGAACAAACTGCGCCACTTGCTCTTTCTTCAGCTCCAGCATGAACCTGTCACCACAATGTGTAAGCATGACTACAGTTGGAAGGGAATCAGGACTAGCACCTGCACTCTCATCTAACTTGTTTGCTTGTTAATTTAACTCTATGACAGATTTACCCTCCACACTGCTCCAGGTTGTGTAAACATTTTTTATTATACTGCATTTCTATCATCAAATCTTTTGTACGTGCCTTTATACGTACCCTGCACTAGTTTGTAATCACGTGGGCCTTATAAATCTTATAGGCAAAACTCACAGGGCTGATTCCAGTAGCACTGTACAGTGATCCGCAAATACTGCATTGAATTCTGGAGTCAAGTAGTGAACCAGGCTGAAAAAAAAGAAGACGTCTCTTTGGCCTTTTGTTAGACTTTTCCCCTTTTACTCTTCATTGGTGATCATGTATAGCATAAGCATAAAGATTTATTGAGCATCTATTATCATCTGCATGTGTGTCAGTATTGTAGGAATCAGGGGGGCAAAAGGAGCAATCAATCCCCTCGAAAAAGACTGTCAGCATGAAGTTTGCCCCACCCACCCACCCAAGGCTGCGCATCTTCATACTCCACTGTGTGTGTATGTGTGTGCATGCACTTAATAAATCCTGCAACATATATGTGCTCATAACTCTTTGAGACCCATAAACATTTTGTAGATCCAAAATCCTTAGCTAAAAATCTCTTAACCATGAAGAACCTGAATTACCAAATGAAAAATCTACAGTGAAGAGAGGTAGAGAAGTACATATTATCAAGACTAACCTATTGGCAATATAGACCACATCAAACGTCTTTTGAAATTTACCACGCTTTGGCAGTTCTGGAGCTGAACCAATGGGAAGAAAAGTGATGGTAACTCCATCCAGAGCAAGAGATTCTGAAAGCACAAAGTTCACTCCCTTCACGGACATGATTTTCTAAGTGCATTTTATCAAACAAAATCAACATCCTCCTTCTATCAAACAAAATGTCAGGGTACAGTCAGGCAAGAGGAATTTACCATTAAGTTCATGACGCATGATATGAATATTTTTTATTTTTGGTAACTTTCCCACCCAAGAAAAAATAACTCACCATGCAAAGGTATTTTAAGAACACAAAACTCTGAAAATTTATTATCAGTGCTTGTTCAGGTATATTTAGTGCAAAGTACTTTAATCAAGTGACTCTACAATAATATGCAGCCCACATAGCCATAAGATTTCTTGGCATTTGTGTGCAAAGCACATACACACAAACACAGAAGAAAGCCTTAGGTGTAAGGCAACAGTGCACAATGTTCAGTATTTTAAAATGTTCTTATCATGCTGAAGCCTTTAATACATTTAATCTTTATCATGCTCTATCCTGTTTCAATACATGATTCTTATTTCATATTGCATATTTCATGTTTTCCATAGATTATTTCATTCCATAGTCATTTTCTTTATTTTGTAGCCTTTACCATAATCTTAATTTATGTGGTAATTCCTGTCAATATAACTTACATGATGGTGGTAGTGGTAGTGGTGATGATGATGAACAGCAAATAGATCCATGTAGACAAACACAAGAATGTAGAGAGGAGTCAAAACTCAAGCAGTTAGGCTAAGAGACATCTCAAGTAATCCTTACCATACTCTAGATCCAAGGGATGAAATGAAGATCCAGTCACACCTTCCTGCTCTTCATGATCTCCCTTGTGAATTTTGTCACTGCTGGGTGCTTGTGGTAAATCAGCATCTGCTTCTTCTTCCTCCTCGATCTCTACAACAGTTACATTGTGCACTCACATTGTCTCCTTACTGTTTGTTAAGTCTGCTTTCTAAGAAAATTAGGTATCTAGCTATGGAACTGATTTATGTTTATTATAACTGTAACAGGAAGAACCATTAAATTATGTTCCTGTATATGACACACACAAATTGTCTCTCATTTCCATCATAATAACTCTGCACCATTTCTGGATTAGCATGATCGTGCATGTAGATGCCATTTGCTTCCAGCTCTTCTGTAATTCTTTCTATGACATTGGCACATCTTCTATTAATGAAGTTGAAAGGAAAAAAAAATTATGCTTTAAGGTAGAGGTAGAGGACACACCTTGCAGCTTTGGTGTTTCACTGTCTGTGACTGGGCCAGGGGTAGATGTGGTAAGAAGGTATTTCTGATGTGTTGCCAGCTCATGGAACATGGACATCACATTGAACTCTGCTACATCTTGGGCACACTGATACAGAAGAATAAAATTAACATCTCCAACAGGTCCTAATGTCAGATTTCAGTTTTTTTTCTCTCCCAAATGTAGAAGGATTAAAGAAATATTAGTTTGAAAGGGCATTATGCTGATAGCTCATATACCTTTAACTTCTAGCTATAACAAGAAAGGGAGAAATCAACCTTAGCATATACTCCATTTTGCTTCTTGAAGAACGATTTTTCTTCAGATTCTGTTCCCAAGGCTATATAAGGACTGACAAGGATGTCACCCCAGTAACCAAGGCGCACAAATCTGTCTCCCTCCTGAAAAGTGAAAAATAGCAGCTTTGGAGGAAACAAATATGACTATGACAAAATGCATTTGCTCACATGTAGACATTTTTTAAGATAACTGGGAAGCAATATACCACTATCCATATTCACTCTACTACATGCTGTCTACAAATGCAGATGACTTAAGACATGCTCTCTACAACTGTAGATTACACAACATATCCACATTTGTTAAGGAAAAATGCACAGAAAAAAAACCAACAAAAATGATTTAAATAACCAAAATAATTACTTCCATTGTCATATAGGTGGGCAGTAAAAGAAAAAAGACCTAAACTGCTTTAACATAGTTTTAAATAATAGATTAAATGTCAGAAGGGCACTATCTATTGTGTAAACTTAACATCTAACACATAAACCAGCATTAAAAAGGAACACGTACATGTTTCAGCACTCTGGTGGAGGCCAGGCTTAAATTTGGGACATCATACGTTCCTTCTCGAACCTGAAATGCCACACCATTGTTTCTCCAGCTCTTGTACTCATGGATGTTTACAATGTCACCCTGAAACAAAATGAAATGCAGACAACTAAAGCTTATCAAACTTTTAAAAAAATCTGTATGTTATAATTCTCAGAGTTATTTAGTTTTAAATCATCTGCCAAAAAATAAAACCCCCAAATCTTCAATAAAGTTTAGAAATTTATTTTTCCCAGTAGTCTGAATGTTTGAACAACTGCTTCCCTGTTCCTAACAAAAATTATCTCTGATTTAGCACCACACAACTCACCCCTCTCTCAATCAGATTCATGGAATGGTCCCAATCAAAAACATTGAGTCTTGAATCATACCGCACTCCCAGGTACTGACGCAAGCGCAGATCCCTGCCATGAGACAAAAATCCACGAGCTGTCATATTCTGAATGAACATGTCATGTGCCGAAATAAATGCATGTAATAAGCAACCAGTCAATAATTTCCTCTAAAAAGAAATAAAACTTTTCTCAACAATGTTTTCTCTTTTTTAAAATAGGCTGTGTAACAAATTCCTGTTACTTCACATGGCAAAGTTATGGTATACAAGAAAAAATAAATAAAATAAAAATAAATAAATAAAAAAGAGAGGATGGTAAATTAAAACATGCACAGTTCAAAGAATATGTAAAATACATATGAATGATTTATAAGGTTTTATGTAATTGCTATGAAGATTTAAAAAAAGTGACTCTTTACTGACCAACACTTCTTTGCATCAAAAGCCTTAAGGTCAAATTTTCGCCAAAACTTAAAGATTCCCTCCATAAAGTCCCTCTCTTTGAACTGCAACAAATGTCAAGATAATCGTATGATCGAAAAAATGCAATGCTGCTTTGCTGAAATGTCTTTTGCCAACAAATAAAAATAAATTAAACAGTCTAGTTCTCTTTTAAAAAAAACAAATCCTACTATGTCAATCAAGCTGTTTTACCATTTCCTGAGATGTAAGCTTTATTAAACTGATGCACAATTTTTTTTTTGCAGAAGACCTTTTTGGTTGTGATGTCAAATGTGCACTTTGACATCACAAAATACAAACCTTAAGATGAGAAAGGTCTAAACACGGCAACTTTTTTTCCAGATAGTTGAAATCAGTAACCATCCTGTTCAGAGAAAAGAACACACTCAAAACTTGTATTGTTGCTTCTGAAGTTTTAAGTTTTGTTCAAATATTTTGCTTTTAATGTCTATGATACAAGTTTGTGTGTGCTTGTGAGAGAAGGTCTGCCTGCATGTGCAGGTGTAAAACAAAGGCAAAATAAGATCTGAAGTGCTGGATATAAAAATCATTGTCAAGATATAAACATATTGATCATAGTTATCAGTAGGACCAATCTTTGGAAACAAGCATGTGCTTGTGGCATGCCGCATTCACATTCTTTATAAAGTAGTATGACATGCAAAAACAAATACACTAAGCATTCCTATACTGGAAAAAATAAATATGAAATGTACATATTTAGCTACAGGTCTTCACTGGTACTTACTACATTACTGTAGTAAATCTACATTTTTAACTTCAAATTATCCTTTGCACTATGTATCATTGCGATCACACCTTTTAGGCAGGGGGAAAAAAAAAGAAAGGCTTACTTGATAAAGTCTGGGGCCATTTTCTGTATGTAATCAGCAGTTTGCTTACGTACCAAAATATTACCAAACAGTTCCAGAAAAAGCTCTGTCTTCTCTGTGGACAGAGCAAGGTTTGGTTTATCAACAACTTTCACTTATACTTCACAAATCTATCATCTGAGTCACAGCAGAAATATGCTTGTAATTTATTTGAGACTGGGCTGACTACCCTGTGCTGCCTGTGCAGTTTTAACAGATCACTCTATACATATTAGCTCTATATCATGCATCAGAGTAAGGATCTCTTTGATGAACATGCCTACATAGACTTTTGCACATAAGCATAAAGATAGATAAACAGATCTTGATTAAAAAAAAAGACCTCTATGTGAGCTGGGAACTTGGAATTGACAGAACTCTGCCATCTGCTAGAAAGCAAAAGAATTTTAGAGAAACATGAGAGAAAAATCAACTAATAATAAGCTTCAAAAGCAAAGCCAGCATCACTTGCATTTCATTCTCTGTTTAAGTGGAAACAGTTTAGCTTCTTCAGCAAATTTTTCAAAACATAAGTCAAAAAGATTTAATTATTTTGTTGACACACCCTGAAGTCCCATACGTTTCTGTGCTTCCAGGGCAACAGTCAAAAGCAGCATGTGGCGTGCATACAGTTCAAGTGAAGATTCCACAATGTAAAACTGAAAAGAAAGAAATTATGTGTATGGACACTTTTATGATAAATTATTTGCTGCATCAAAAATATTGTATTAACTTGTATTCTATGTAAAGATAGTGTTTTGAAGCTTAACTTCCCATAGATATATGTGCACACAACACACAATTGATATATCATTTTATCATATCCCTATTTTTCCAATCCAGAGCCTTGTTTGGGAAACAAGAAAATTGGCATGAGGAGAGAGAAACATCCAGTTGTAAGTTATGAACTAGGACAGATACTATAAAAGCTTATCAAAAGTCATACATGGAGTTTTCTCTGAGGATGTCTGTAGCAATGTGCAAGTGTGGTCAGCACGTGTCGCAGGTCTCCTGACCCAATTATCAGCAACCGTATGGTATCTGCAGTTACAACACCTAAGAGTTATATTTTTCTCTCTGCTGTTTTATTATAAATTATATCTGCAAGCAATCATGTGAGTGTTAAACCAGTGCTTTCAAGTTTTTTTAAAGGACTTTTACTTGGTAACTATAAACTGAATCAGCAGCAGAAAATAACTTTATGATTTTGATTCAGTTATAACCACATGGGTGCGGCCCTTGCTTCTTGCAAGGACTAAATTAACTAAAGTAAACTATAACCACATGGGCTACAGTAGAGTAGCTGGTTAACTCAAAATGTTAGCAATCTTTTAAATCATCTAGAACATTTTACTGTAATTTTTTATATATTCCTCTAATAAATTCATTTATAATTTTACTTAAGACTATGCATATGTTGTTCGGTAAATAACATTTTATTACCTCTGTTTTTGTTTATTGCCAGTTTATTCATCAGCTGGTTCACACCTACGAAAAAATACATGCAGATACAATAAACTTTATCACACACTTTAAGAAAAAGTATGAGATATTAGTTATCACTGATATAATTCTTATCTGCTCAAATAATCAACTTTTTAAAAAAAAGACATTAATCGTGCATACACATGCGGACACACACACACAATATCTTGCTGCTAGTTTTTTAATCAATCTATGATAAGGAACGATCAAGAAATAACAGATGAAAGTATATAATTAACTTATTCCAACTCAATAAAGAAAAGGTTTTAACCTCAATAAAGGCTTTTAATATCAATCATCCTAAAAATATTACCCATCTCTTGCAAGTCGAGAGCTGGACTGAAGCCCCACCAAGTTATTGTTCCAAACCCATCCATTTTATTATTGCCTGCCTTAATGAACTTAGAATGATGAATGATAACTGTGGTGTATATCAGATTCAGACTTAAAAGTTTATACAAGTTCAAGCATGCTCTCGTTTAACGACTCTAAGGCGCCATATTTCAACAAACATGTGTCGGTCTCAATAAGAAATATAATATTATACTTTTTAGTTTAATGAAATGAAAATTCCAATAAAATAATTATGTTAATATTATAAATATGTCTCATAATGAATATTTTTTTAAAATTTGTTTTATTTTATTCGATACTATTTCCGGTATAAAAAAGCAGAGACTGTTGTTGGCGCTACTTTCATTTCTGAAAATGGCTTCTAAACAACTAAGAGTGTGAGAACAATATCACTCTTCTGTCTATTATTTCTTACATTTCCAGAATAAATAGTTAATAAAAATCAAGCTACTTTTTTTTCTTCCTTTCTCTCCTTATGTATAGGACGAGGGCCAAATGTAGAAAAGCATGTGCTTATTCTACTATCTTTGCATATAAATTGTCTCACTCTCCTCTCCCTCCCGTAGCACCTGATAGCGACATCTGCATCAAAGTCAAGGAAAAGCAATGTGCTAGAAAGTTAATTACCATACTCAGCTTTAAGCAATGCAGTTGTGGGATTTGTATGGAATGTGGTGCTTGACTGGACATGTTTAGCACAAATATTACAGTTCAAATGATAATTTGTAACATCTTCGCCATCCTTCTGTTTGCAGCTTTCTCATTAACCAGTATGAATTAGGAAGTTGTTATATATTTTTTCCAGGCTAGTTTGTGGGGATGTTGAAGGAAACATATCACAGCTGTATAACAGAGTCAACACCATTCAGAAGAAGAGCGGAAACTTTGATGTATGTTGGTTTTTGTATATGTTTTAGTCTTAACAAAATCTGTTGATATACAACCCCTTTTTGATCTCTTTTGGTTGTAATTTTTGGTAAAGTAATTGATTGCTTTAACACCAATGTGAAAGTTGTCCTACTATGTGGTTCTGAAACCTGAAGAGAGACAAACACCATCTACAACAAGCTCCAGACCTTTACCAACCGATGCCCATGCCATATCATGGGAATAAGATGGCACTTGACTGGAACTCTCAGGGGAAGAGGATAGTTGGGAAACCAACGCAGACTTGGAAAAGAGCAGTAGAAAGTGAGGCAAAGAATGTCGGAACCACATGGGCCCAAAACTGGGTCCACTGGCAAGGTGTTTTTGTGGCCCTATGCTCCTCGAGGAGTAACAAGTAATAAACTAAACTAAAACTAATTCATTACTTTGACAATGCCTAGGTTTGACATTATATGTCCTGTGCAGCTGGTGCATACATGCTATTGTTATACAATTTCCATCGGTATTTTTTCATTATGACTTTGTAGTTTAAATTGACATTTTTTTTCCTGCAGAATATATCGAGTTTCCATGAAATTTGAAAGCTTTGGGTCTGAAAGTGAGAACAAAAAGGAGAAATGTTAGATGCATATATGGCTGTATAAAATACTGTGCTTTTTTTCTAAATATAAAATATTTGCTTTTCAGACCACATAGACAAATATACCCATGTGACATTGAAGGTAAAGTACAATAAAGCCTTAGAATTTTTTTAAAAAGTGTTGAATTCTTCCAGATTCTTCTTTGTGTTGGTGATTTTTTTTCTGGAGATGGAACAGATTGGGAGTCCTATAAGACAGGAAAACAAACAGGTGATCATGAAGGACACTTAGTTCTCTTTCTTCTTGGATACCCAGAGAGTAATACTTACAAATATATGCAAGATAGATGCTAAAATGTGTGCCAAACATTGAATGTAGCACATGGAGGATAGACTTTAACAATGAGGTAGGGGATGGGGTTGGAAAAAATCTTTGCATGTTAAAGCTGGTTAGCATTAATCTTGGACATTTTAGAACAGATCTTTTAGGAGTTTAAATGTTTTTAATTGTCACCGATATAAAATATTGTTTGTCATTAAAAATTTTTTTATCTTTATATCTTGTGATTATGCATACAATGCACGTGGACACACACACACACTTGCCTCGGTATGTCTCTGAAAATCTTAGTAGGGTCATTTCTGGTCATATTCCTAAACAGCACCAATATCAACATTAATCCTGGGGCCCTGTAAGCCTGAGCTGGACATCTACTTTCCAGGCCCAGAGGGTGGAGAGCTTTGTCCTAATATTATATACTTAGGTGAGTTTTTTCCAAGTACAGTAAAACCTTATCATTAATAAGATCTTCCGTAGTACAACTCCCTCATAGATACCACCCAACATTTTTCAAGGACCTATTTTGCTATATAAATTACAACTGACAGTTTGTGCTCTGTTTTGACTAATTTTGCAGAAGTCAGGTGCTAAAATCATAAAGTACGTTTTTAAAATACAGTGCTTGTCAACTGCTTGTTCATTGTGTCACTTGTCTTTTTGACCCAAAACCATATCAACAACCCATCTCAAATCAACCCTGATCATGACCATATGGTCCCATGGAAGACTACACCAACCAGGTTGAAAGATGAACCAATCATTAAGCTATTAATGTCAAATATTACCGACAGAGTCATGTGAACACGTTCAGCCATTATCTTACTGAACATATACATGGCTGCTTGGCAATACATATGCAGAGAACAAATTTCACAATGGCACATAAACACAATTTTCTCTGTAATCAATTAATAGAAACCTTAGGGCAAAATTAGAAACTCAAGAAAAAGTCTTGTTTTGAAAATTATAGAGTGATGTCCAGACTTTCCCTTCCCAGAGAGCACTTCATGTTTCTTTATCCCTGAACACCTGCTTTATAACTAGGACTTCGGGTGTAAAACAATATCTGCAGGGTCTGTACACCATTTGATAATTTTGGAAACAAGATTCTTGTCATTGAGTTACCCATGTTGCCCTCATTTCATACCTACCACCCCTGGATAGTTCCATCTTGATTATGAGGTATTATAGCATGTCTTAATAACGAATTGTTATGGTGCTTCAAACATACGATCAAAAATATAAATACCTTGACAGCACACATGCAACTAACACAGGTAAATGTGTCTTATACCAGTGCCAAATTTCTTTCTCATAGATGATGATGTCTCTGACATGGCACTCTTTCGTTCTCTATACTTGTCTATCATTCGCTGGTCCCTCTCCCATTGCATGCCTCACACTCACATTCATTGTGCTCAGCAACATTCTCTAGGATGTAAATTTAAAATTTGTGATATATGCATGCAAAATTTAATTTTAGTACTTATTGATTATAAGATTGTTTACAGTTGTATTAATTATCTTTCTTTTTTGTTTTTTGGGGTGGGGGGTTGTAGGGCGAAAGGGAAGATATATAGAAAGTGCAGGCTTACAGATTGCTTATCTGAGTGGCATTGAGGGCCCAGGTGAGCGTGGAGAAGCCCACACATTTGGCTCCCAGGATGTGTCTGACCTAGTGTCACCTGTGGTTAATGATTCTCGATACAAGGGAGTCGATATTCTCCTGACATGTCAGTGGCCAAAGGGTGTGGACAAATATGCAACATCTTTGGTAAATTGAAGACAGAGATTCTCAGTTATTTTATCAGTGATTATTATTTGCTTAGATAATCCCTAGTAAAATCTTAAACTGTGCTGATTGAAACTCTTTTAGTGGCTCGGTGAAAATGTCAGCTTTTCAAGCATTTCTGTCTGTAAACATTACAATCAGGTTTATGTATTTCAATTTATTTTATTTTGTATTTGTAATCTATATTTTATGTTTACTTATAATTTTTGTCATATTTGACTGTAGACTGTTGTTTCGCTGGCAGAGCTATATAGTTTTGAAGTTGGATCGATACAACCGAAACTCTTTGTGTGAATGAGAGAGTATGTGTGCATAAATGTGCATGATCATCTGTGAATTCATGCTTTAATGTTTGTCAGGAGGTTGGGTTTTTTTTTTTTCAATTTCCTAATTTAAAAAATAGAGAATAGCTCTTTGTCAAGCTTTTAGAGTTTTTTTTTTTAAAAATCATTATAAGCCAAACACAGTGGTAAACAACAGGAATAAACTGTATAATGTAGGAAAGAAAGACAGAAAAGGACTCCTTGACCATTGGTGAAGTGGCACGCATTCTTCGACCTCGCTATCACTTTGCTGGGATGGAGGGTATATTTTATGAAAGACAGCCATACAGGTAGTTAAATCTGTGTATTTATGCAAGTCTACTTATAATTACTTTACATATGCAAAGTTCTGATGCTCATTTTTCCCTTTATTGTGCACTAGCCATAAAGTCCACCCAACTTGGATTGATTTCAACCCCTAAGTTTTCATCTTTATTTGTGAATTTTATATTGTTTACCATCAAATCTCTGTCTTTAATGTTTGTTGTGTTTGCTAAAGTGATTATCACTTGCTATGCTGAAAAATCACCCTTGTGCAGTTGCCTTTACTAGAATAATCTAGATGGTGTTTGTTGCAGAAACCACCAAGTACTTATTGAATCAGCACGACATGTGACCAGGTTCATAGGGCTTGCTAATGTTGCCAACAAGAAAAAAGAAAAAGTAATTGTTTTTTTATGTTCGTATATGAATCGTTTCACTCTGAGCTTTAACATAATAAATTATAATTGAAATTAGCAACTGAAGCAGCAAGTGATGAATGTTGTAATGTTTCAAGAATAGTGTACCTGTTAGTGATAAGAAAAGTACTGTGTTTCATTATGCACAAGTTCGTTTAAACAAAGAATTCAATTTTTGCCAAGTGACATAGCACAGCAAAGTCCTAATATTGGCCACCACTCAATAAATATCAATCACATATATCCACACTCCCAGACCCCACTACATGCATCATCATGCCTACACTACTATATGTGTACTGTGTGTATACTATTATATTACACTATTATAATTATGTGGCGGTGTTGGATTGGAAGTGGGGGGGGGGAGGTTTTAGGGAAGCATCAGCTGACAGACTTCTCCATTGTAAATTCTGGTAGTAAGAAGTTTGAGCATGTAGTGGTCTGTACATACCATCTGCACACATCCTGCCAAAAACAAATCCTTATTGAAATACAAACTGGCTGGCACCTTCTACAGTAGCATGTGCTTTTGTGTTAAGAGAAAGGATAAGCCCCAATCCAATATTTCCTAGGTATTAGCTCCATATTAAAATATGATTGAAAGCTACTGATTAGATGCAGGGCAGAAAGAGATGTCTGAATTTTGATGTACTCTTTTTTCTTGTACGTTTCAGTACCTGTATGCTTTCAGTATAACACCCCTATCACTGATGGAAGCAGCTGAGTTGATCAAACAGCCCACTGATGTAACAGAATGTCCATATTCAGAAACAGTCAGGGCACTTCAGTCCCAGAAGGTTGGTCTAGCTGTCCCCTTCATAAAGAGAGATAGAGTTCCCCCTTTTCCCCTGACAGCATTAGAAAGAATGTTAAGAAATTTGCAAACAGGGAGTCACTGTTCCATGTCAAACCATGGTACACTATAGACATATTTTGTGTATTGTTAATAGGTGGCAAAAGTATTTAAGATGTGAACGTTTGCAGATGCTAACTCTGCTTATATCAGGCAATAATGAACAAAGTTATTGAGTATTTTTAAATTGACTTAAGGGTTCAGCTGGAATCATGTGTAGGTTTAATCTTTGATATTTTTTTCACTTTGAGCTTTTCATAAAATGCAGACTGGTTACTGTTCAGTCAGTGGATACTCAGCATCAGAATAGTGAAGATATAGTCATCTGCATTCATGCAAAATTATGAAGATGTAACAGCTTTCTTTAAATACTTTTCCTATGAGAAAAACAGTCATCACCACAACTACTATAATCATGATTGTTGCTACCATTGTCAATCAACGTCAGCATCATAATCTTAATTCTCTATGACTCAGAAATATGATTTACATGATAGGAGGAAGAAGGACCACAATTCTTCTATGACATGAACAGCAGACCTGAAGACAAAAAAGGCACAAAGAGACATCATCAGTCCTCAAGAGCACAATATGATGCCAAGAAACCCCAAAAAACAGGTATTTGACGTCTGTGCCATTTGACGTCTGTTTTTTAGGGTATATTCATGTGTGCTATTTTGCCATGTTTTGCACCAGACATCTTGCATTTTAGCATTTTTAGAGAGTATCTTTGTTTGCTACAACTAGTATTTTCACTGCACATCTTGTGTTTTGCTGTTCAGATAATGTTCACTGCCAGTGAATTATGCTGTCAAAAACAAGGGATTAATATTGTGTACCCAGTTACAGGTCATTTACTCAAGGCTATAGAATCATTACCTTTTACTTTATAACTTTATGTTTTGTAACTTTTGTGGCATGTTTTCTTTGCATTTCTTTGTTTCTATCTGGAAAATACTTTTTATTAACAGCTGAGGCAGCAGGGCCATGCTGGTTCTGCTTGGGCAGTGCGGAGGTGGAGAAACATCTAGTTGTCAGTGTAGGTGACGTGGTGAGTGGAACATCCTTAGATATAAAATAACATTCAGAGAAAGGATCCTCTAAGAACATGTCATAATAAGATACAAATCATGTAGCTGTATTTGGGTATTCTTTTATATTACTATGATGTGAATGGTTGGTCAGGTATTGCAATGGTTAGTGCCTGTGACCAATACAATGAAAACCGACCGACCTGGGTTCAGATCTCATCTGTTACATTGCTTTTTTTTTGGCCTGTAGCACCTGCTTACAGGGCTGCCTCCTTACCATGATAAAGCTTTAGCTGTTGGCTCAGCATAAAATCTCCAGCCCCACCCACCCTTCCCATGATATACAAGTTTGGAGTGATGTCCCTTTTGCCTTACAGGCTTGAGGAAGGCAGCTCTCTGCATTTTTATATTGCTTGATTTGTTCCCCATTGTATAGACCAGTGCTTTTTTTCTGGGCGGGGGGGG